>CAJVPV010000662.1:0-19931 GCA_910591835.1 Acaulospora morrowiae | reverse complement strand
TTTAAATATAGTTTTTTTAAAAAAATTATTTAATAAATAAAATTATTAATTTTAATAAAAAAAACTGAGTGCCAGTTTTTTTGTTCCAAACTATATATTCATTTGACATCTCTATTATTAATGTCCCAATAATAATTTTTTTTTAAAAAATTTTAATTATATACAAGACTAGATCAATATTATTAAAGCAGTAAATAAAAAAAAGAATTTATATATATAACTTACTTAAGTACTTTAAGAATTAATTAGATTTGATATATTGATTATTTAGAAGCAAAAGTTTTAAATGCAAAAATATTTAAATTATCTTTAATTAATACTGTATAAATAATAAGCAAGTACAAGTTATCTTTAACTGATTCAAATATAAATTAACAGCTCCAGGTGTTAAATAAAACTTTTTAATTAGAAAACAACAAATAATCAACAAAAAATAATTTTAAAGAAGAAGTCAATCTTAAAATATCCCTGATTAATTATTTTTTTTTGAATTTTCTTTAACAGTATCTTAACTAGTACTATAAAAAAATAACATTTTTTTAATCAAACTATAACTACAAAAAGCAAAAAATTTAGAATACTTACAATATTTTAAAATAATCAAACATATCAAAAATATAATAAGTAAAAAAAAAAGAAATTGTATAACAAGTTAAACTACAATTACTCTATCTAAACACATTATATCTATCTATTTATCAAAAAATTCATAAAAACATTTTAAGTTATTAAACAACTTAAGAAAAATACTAATCAAAAAGAATTCAAAATATAAAAAAACAACAAGCAAATCAAGTCTATAAAACTATTATAAACAATCTAATTAAATTTTGGAAAAAAAAAAGTTTTATAAAAAGAGCTCTAAAATATCCAAACTTTTTAAATTTTAATATAACCCAAGATAAAAATAGAAATCTAATCAATAATCTAGAACTAATCAAGAAAATCATAAATAGTTATTTTGAAAAAATACTGATCAAAAGCAATTTTATCTATATACAGTATATATATCTTGAGAAAAAATATATTCTTCAATTGAATCAACTTTAACTAAAATATATTAGATATTATAAGTTTTCTTTAAACTAAGTAAGCTTATAAATACTCTTAACAAAACTCTAGCAAACAAAATATTAGGCAATTCAGAAATTAACTATAAAATAATTATTTATTCAAATAATAACTTTAAAAAATACTTTTAAAACTATAAAATACTATTTTTAATAGTAAGCAGATATTATAAATCTAAAAAAATTAATAATTGTTTTTTTATTCAAAAGAATTGTTTGGTTACAAAAAATTGCCGATACAAGGCTTATTTCTTTAATCAAATCAAATAAAAAAACATTTACAAAAATTATTAATACAAAAGTGTCAATAGCACTTATTAAAAACAATATTCTTTCAAAAGTTAACTTTGTAAAACTAATAGAACAAAGCATTATAAAACCTTTAGCAATAACAATATTAACATTAAATACAGATAGCAATCATTATTATGTGGACATTTTTAAAATGGCAAATTTTTTTAATTATTTTAACTATTTAAGGTAAAATAATAATTTATTAAATTGATCAAATTAAGATGAAAAAAAAACATTAATATATTAATATTTTGTTACATTTCATTTGCTACAATTATGGCTTTAATATGACGAGGTATACTATTGATCAATTTTTTGTAATATTTGGGAGGAAGTTCTTTCCATGCTTGTTTAACATACTGTTTAAGTTCTTTAAGGTTTAATGGTGGTGAGGTACAGTGACGAACCATGGTTTTCATTTCTGCCCCAAAATTTTTTATTAGATTTAAATCTGGGCTTTGGGCAGGCCATGGCAATATCACAATTTCAGCTTTTTGATGTGTTTCTTTGACAATATTTAAATAGTGTAAAGTAATATTATCTTTTTGAAAGATTTCATCACCACGAGAAAAATATTTATGAAGTGTAGATACTATATAATGTTTAATTGTTTTAGCGTATATAATTACAGTAACTGAGCTGTGTAAAAGAATAACCGGACCAAGTCCAGACCATAAAAAACATCCTCAAAATATTAAACTGGAACTGTATTTCACAATAGCAGCAATACAAAATAAATAAAACGCTTCGTTTGGTTTATGCTATATCTTTCCATTACGTCCTTGCTAGAATTGTGTGAAGGTACTCTTGTTGGAAAAAAAACATTTTTCTATTGTCTTAATGTCCAATTTTTGTACGTTTTTATCCACTTCAGATATTTTTATGGTTTTCTTCTGAAATTGCAAGTTTTTTTTTGTAACATGCAAGCTCTAAGTCCAAGTTTTTTGAAGTTATGGTGTATAGTAATGGCAGAGATAGGTTTCTTTAAACAAAGTAACCAAACACTTGCAAGTTGAGTAGTGAAAAGTTGTCAATTGTTTTCTTTATCATCTTGCATGAAATTTTTAAGTTCTTGAAGGTAAAGATGGGTTTCTAAATTAAAGGCAAGAATATAATTCAAATGTCCTTCACTATTAAAAAAGTTTTTTTTTAAATATAAGGTCAAAAAAAAACTATCTACAAAGGTTTTTTGCAATTTAGGATACTTGATTCAAATATTTTTTTGAATTATGTCCTTATTAAAGTAATGAATAAATAATTATGTCTCTTAAAAAAAAACATAATTGATCTGTGAAATTTTATATACTAAATAGTTTAGGGACCTATCCTTACTTGAAGGCTGGAGGAAGCAAGAAGGGACAGTTTTTCAGTTTGTTTCTTGGGTAATACAGAACCAGTTTCGCGAAATTGCTTGAGTATCTTATATACAGTTGTTTTACTACATTTGATCTGGTTGACAATGGTACGACCTGAGTAACTATATTCATGGCTATAAATGATCACTCCACGTGTTTTAAGTAATATGGATTTCATCATTTCTATTTATGAGTTGGGGCTTTTTATTAAATTTAATTAAAAAAAATGTCTGTATAATAATTATCACTGTTTGTACAACTATCAGTTTTAATAATAAACTCTGAATTTTTTTATCCAATATTGCAAAAGTCTTTAATTTGATAAATCTTAATAATCTCAAAGCAGCTTTATAAAGAATTAAAATATTGAAAAAATTAATATTTATATTTTATAATCTGCTATATAATTAAGAACTCTCTATAGCAATAAACTTTAACAAAACAAACAATTTTAATATTAAAAAAAATTAAATCAAGAGAAAATTCTCTTATTACTTTTATAATCAATCTTTTATAATCCAATAATAACTACTATTTTCAGTCATCAAGATTATCTATTAATTATATATAAGATTTTTTATTTTTAATTGCAAACAGGCATTAAATGCAAAACTTTTATTAAATAAGAGTTTATAACTATTACATTAAGAATCTTTATATATTTTGTAAATTAATCCTAGCCTATTGCAACTAGTTAATAGTATTAACTGTTACCAGGTGGATGAATTCATACTAGTAGTATTAAATAGCTAATGCCTATTCAAAATAATGAGGTAATTGCAGAAATAAAATTTTTTTGTTAGTTAAGTTATTATTAATTTCTAATATACTATATACTTTATAAAAAGTTGTGCTATGGAATATATTCTTATGCTATGTTGTTGTAGCTTTGGTTTTTTTCTATCTTATTCCTAAGAAGCATAATGTGGTAATAGTAACAAATCTTTCTAATTAAACTTTGTGTAAAATTTTAAGTGTCTTGTTGAAAAACATAATTTTGTTCTTTTGGATTTTGTTGAATAGAGTTTTCAGATTTTCAAGTATGAGATCAATTATGTTGAAGATAGTTATTGAGATAAAATTGGATAGTATTAATCTGGTGTTGTTGGTTGTGTCACAAAAGTTTTTGTTTAGCAAAGTAATAAGTTTTTCTTTTTTTTTTTGGATTGTTAAGAGAGTATAAGTATATGCAAAGATGTGTAATTGATACTTTGGATATGTTTCATATTGTAAGTTGAAATTATTTTTATATAGGTCAGGATATCTTTTGTGAAGTTTTGTTTTTGTTAATAGCTGATTATTAATAAGTTTTGTTCTAAAGACTAATAGGCTCCTGAATTTTGATTGATCATTTTTTTGCAATTTTTTGTTTGCTTTGGAGATAAGTTTGAAAGCTAATATTATAGTAAATTTGTATATTGTGACTAACTAAGTATAATATCAAAAAAGTTGGTATAGTGGTTAATAAATTTGATCTATTGTGTTATACTTGTAAAGTAGATATAATTTGTGAAAGGAAAGATGTTATATATATCAGGAAAAATTTGTAATATTGGTAATTTGTTATATGGGTCAAGTAGTAATGGTTTTTTAAGCTTTTTTTTGTGATCTATTCAATCACAATATTTTTGTTTTTGATTTTCATATTTGTTAACCTAATTAATCTACTAAATAATACCTTAACTTGTCAATTAGAGTATTCAGAAAGGTTTAAGTTTGGTACAGTTTGAAGTTGGCATTAGATTTTTAATTTAAGTGGGTTTTCTTAAAAAGTATTTAATAGTACTAATCAAAATGATGCCTAGAGGTTGGCATTTAACTTGTATAGATGTAATGCATTTGGTTTTTGTATTATTATTTTTTTTGTAATAAAGAAGATAAAAACAGTTGCAATTGTTGGTAGAGGTTCTGAAGATTTAGTTATTAGAATTTGTGATATAGGAAGTGATATAGATATAAATTGAGTAAAAAGTTTATCAAGATTGTTTATAAGTATTAGCTAGTTATTTCATATCATGATTCATGTTGATCTTATGAAATTTATATTTTTTTGATAATACATGGTTTTATATTATAGCTATATAATAAAATTGTTTTGTTAAGAGAGATTTAATAATAATATTCTTTGATTATTTGTCTTTATATTGTATTTCTTCAAGTTTTGATTAGATCAATTGTACTATTGTTAATAAAGGTCCAGAATTGGATTTTTGGGTTTGATAAGGAAAACATATTTCTTACAAGATTGTTGTTAACTTGTGAGAGGTTGTTAAACTATTTTGAAATTGAACTGGTGAATATATAACCTTTATGTATATGAAATTTATCTCATAAAAGTTTATAATAACTGTTGTAGATGTAAGTACTTTTGATTGTTTTGATATTTGTATAAAAAAGTAATAGGGCTGTATTTTTATTGACTCTGGTTGACAAGCCTATTAAGTTTTAATAGTCAAAGATTTTGAATAAACATGAGTGTAGACAAATAATAATGCTATATTTTTTTGCTATTTGTACTGCTGATATTATTTAACATTTCTTAAAGTAATATAAATTACAAATAGGGCAGATCTATATGGCATGAGATGCTTAAGGTGATTTGACTTTCTTTATAAAAGAAATATATATTTTTTTATTAATAAACTTAGTTATTAGAAGTTTCACTATAGTTAAATTAATTCTGTTTTGAAGTTTTGTCACATTTAATCCTGCTTGTGAATATAGAACTTTGTTTAAGATAGTTTTTTCTACTCCTAACTTGAATTTGATAGCCTTGTTAAATTTAACTTATAAAGCTTTAGTGTCACTTTTGTTTGATATAGTTGCTTGAATAATGTACTTAATTTGTGCTGGTATAATCTATTGGAAGACTTGTTTTGTTATGAATCCATTTCAACCTTTTTGATTGGCTATTGCTATAGTAAAATTATTGACTTTGTTTTTAAGAAACCATTTTATTATGTATAATGATAATTTGCTAGAAAGATAGATGCCAAGGTATCTAAATAATTTATTATAGAGTTTGAAGTGAATTGGTTGGTCTTTTATAAATAGAACTTGGTTTCTTGGCTCATTTTTCACTTTTGAATTTGTAATAAAATCAGTTTTGCTTTTGTTGCATCTTATTGAATTTATGAAGAAAAAAAACTAAAAAGTATTGATAACTGCTGAAAGAGTTTTAATGTTGTAACTAATTAGGGCTACATAATCTATAAATACCAGTATTATTGGTTTGTTTGCCATTTTTTTGATAACAGGCAACCATGAAGTCATAGAATATTGTTTATAGAAGAAGAGTGAGAGTTTCTTCTTGTTTGATACCATTGCTGGTCTATAAGTCTATAATGAATTATAATTCTGGGTTTTATCTTTTTTAATAGGCTGAAAATTAATTGAATAGTTTGGTTAGAAATCTTTATTCTTTTTATTGCTAACTCCAGACTGTTAATATTAATTAAATCAAAAGTTTTTGAAATATTAAAAAAGGCTGTCCAAATTTCTTAATAGAAATTATTTGCTATCTCAATTTCAAAGAGAACAATTGAAATTGGTTCTATTGTACTTTGGTTTTTTAGATTAGCAAAGTTGTAGCTAAAAAGAATATTGTAATTACAGTATATCATGTGTATATTAGAACAGGTTACTTTACAAGTTCTCTTTTGGTTGATATTTATTTTACATTTCTCATTAATTATAAATGGCTTTGAAACTAGAATTTTCTTGAAATGGTTTTTAATAATATTAATAAGTTAGTTAAAATTATCCTGAAGTTGGTTACTATCAAATAATATAGATAAATCTAGTATATGTTTGAAATTTCTTAATGCTTTTTTAAATACATTTTTGGGTTTATTCCAAAATCTGATATAATTTTCTTGGATATTTTTTTTGTAGTTCATTTAAGATAATTTTATTGGCTTTGAAGATTTATTCTTACAAAAGAATTTTAAATGTTTTTTTAAGTAATTTGATAGTAGAAGAATTGTTGATATGTTTTTATATATAGAGAGTGCTAATGAATATAATTTGATAGTATCTTTTTTATTGTTAGAGAGTAAGTTGATTGCCTTTTTAATTAATCTGATAGCATTGTCATAATACTTTAATGATTTTATTTTTTTGGTTAATACAGTTTGATTTCTTGTTAGAATATTGTTATTCATAACATTTTTGACTATTGAATTTAGAACTTTCCAAAAGAGGTTTAATAGGGTTATACATGACAATTCAATTTTTTCTTGTATCACTTGTATTTGCTCTTTTATGATCTTGTAAAACTGATATGTTCTGATAAAGAATGGAACTTTGCTTGGCTTATACTTGAACCAGTCAAGTGTAATGCTAACTCGCTTATGATCAGTTGAAATAGTATACTAGTCTATAACTTTGTAATATAAACTTTTACTGACAAGATTTTTAGTAATCCATATTTGATTAATCCTTGAAATACTTGTTAAAGTAATGTGAATATATAGATGCTCTTTGTTTATTGCTCTTGTGGTGTCTATAAAGTTATATAGATGTTTATAGATGTTTTTTTTGAAAAAGAAAGAATATGCATTTATATATAGGGCTGTTTTTGGATATAAGTTAAAGTCTTCTGCAATTATAATATATTTTTTATAATGGTTTTATATAAATTTTTTGATAGTATTTACTATTATTTTCCTCTTGGATCTTTTGTATAGAAAATAATATGAGATAATAATAATATTGACTTTTGGTTTGAATTTCAGATATATAGCACACTAAAACTTATTGATAAAGAAGGTTTTGAAAATATGTATAGCAATTGTTTTAGTTGTAATAATGCAAGCTCCATTATTTGTTATTACACTAGGTTGGCTCAAAATAATTATATTGTTATTAATTAGTTTTAATAAGAAGTTATTTCTGGATTTTTTTGTTTCAGTAATATATATAATATTTCTTTCGTTTATAATTAATTTGGTAAGTTTAGAAAGTTTTACTTTTTGAATAAATCCTCTTGTATTAATAATTATAATATTGATAAGATTTTTGAGTTGAAATGAGAAGTTTTCTTTTTCTAAAGAATATTTAGAGTTAAATGAGTTTGGATTTGTTGGATGGATTTGGGAAGAGAAGCTAATAGGTATAGTTAGGATTCCTAATGATACCATTTCAATATTGGATTTACTATGAGTTTAATATAGTGGATCACAACTATATATATTGCTGAAATTCATAGATCTTTGACACAATTGATGCAATTATTTGACACAATTAATTGAGTCACTATTAAAACATATAAATAATTGAGTTATGACATAATTATTTTTGAGAATTTTGGGAATTGAGTCAACAGCAAAATAATTTATGCCACATGTATAGTCACAACCTATACTATATATTAACTTTATTATAAGTTGGTATTAAGTCAGTACTATTTCGATACTCGGTCAGAATCTTAGGTGTAGTTAGATTATTGTTATTGTTTATAGTTTGGTTATTAAATGAGATAGTTTCTAAGGAGTAATTTAAGTTAGATGACTTTGACATAGCTAAATGAGTGTTGAGAGAAAAGTCAACTTGAATTCAGATAACTTGGGTTCAATAATGAAGTCTTGTAAAAGTTTATCAAAGTGAAAGTGAATATTGAGAGTTTTAATCTTTTCTCTAAGTAAGAAGTTATTCAGAAATAATACAGATAATTTAATATTTTTGTTTGCTAATGTTTTATTTGTCTCATTTATACTGAAGAATATTGATAAAAGGGAAATAATCCATTCCTGTAAAATTGTACTTGTGTGGTTGTTTTTGATTTTGTTAATTGTTTGTTTGAAGTTGGAAGAGTTTTTGTTGAGTTGTTCTTTATTGATATTGAGTTCTGTTTTCATTATACTTGGATTATCTACTGTAAAAGCTTTGACTTGTTAGATTGAGTTAGGTTTTTGTTAATTTATTCGGGTTTCAGTAGAAGTTTTACAAAGAACTTTGATTTAAGGTTCTTTATAAGTTCAGCTGCTTTATTATATATGATAATAAGCAAGAGAATAATATTATTTTTACCATATCAATAAGAAGAAGAAAGAGTATATTTTACTATTATATAATTTAGTGATAATTATTTAACTGTATAATTGTTGTTTCTTAAAAGATTGATTTCTTTTTTAAAGTTCTCGATACTATTGTCTACTGGGAATTGCTTGGCTAGATGGAAAGGGAGATTCCTGTAGAAAGACAGAAAAGTTAGTTTTGGTGGTAGGAGTTTGAAGTATAATTTTGATAGCTTGCTGGATACATAGTAATTTTTTTTGAGTTTTTCTATATGCATTTTGAAATCCATTAACTTTTCTCACTTTATAAATAAAAATTTATGTTTTTTTTATTGGTTTTAAATTGTTTGAGTCAGAAGGTAGGTCAGGCTTTTTAGCAAAATATATTGTCAAAAGAAGTTTAAAGTTGTAGAAATCTTTGAGACTTTCTATGATTTCACTTGTGTTCTTTGTAGAGTTGATTGGTATGGTCTTTAGAAACCAAATTTTTATTTTCTTGAGAATGTTATCAGAATTATCTAAAAGATTAGAAAGATTTTTCTTGATTATTTTTTCATATGTTTTATAAATTTCATTATAATCAATTTTTTTCAAGTTGGGATCCATAAAAAAATTAAAACTGTATTTCAGAAATTAAATAACTTGCCAATACTTTAGAAGCATCAAATATATAAACCTGAGATAGACTATAAAGAGAGTTTTGTTGATAATTACTCTGATTTTTTTTTTTAATAATTCTAATAATGTATCCTAGGTTGTTTGTTTTAAGATAGTTATTATGAAATTCTTTTTTCAATTTTTTGTATTCTCTTTAGTGTTGACTCTTGATTAACTCATCTTTTGCAAAAGTTCTAAAAAAGTTATGATCTCTATATTTAATTTTGAAGAAAATTCCTTTAAGTGAGATTCTTGATATTTTGATTGGTTGGTTTTTGATTTTGATAAAAAGCTTTACAATGGACTTGGCAGTTCTATCACATTGGTTAATTTTATTACATACAGTAGTTCTAAAATCTTGTTATGTTCATTTGACTTTGAGATTCTTCTGATGTTTGCTAAGTTTTAGGAAGGGGTGCTGCTGCTAATTTCAAAATATTGATTGGTTTCATCAGTCCATAAGATAAAGATTAATTCAATAGTATCTTCTGATTGGCTAGAGAAGAAATTCTCATCAATTTCCATATTGGTAAAAATTATTTGTGTATCCTGCAAAACTATATTGAAATTTATTAATGGTATGATCTTTGTACACATGTAAGATTTTGCTTGTGTTCACTTGGGAGCTTAATTGATTGTTATTGTACTCAATGATAGATTTATATGTTATTTCATCTTTACAATTAAGCTATATGTTATTGTTATTAATTTTTTTCCCAATAAGGGCAAAAATGTTTGGAGGGAATATAGATATTTTGATTCTACATTACAAAGTGAAAATTTTGGTCTTTTCATTAATATTAATATAAATTTTGTTCCAGAAGATATAGAGACTATAAGTATGATTCTGTTTGATAAGTTTATTTATGATATCTGTTCTTTTATCTTCAGATAAGCAGAAGAAATGTTGATAGTTGAAAAATAAGTTTAGTGCTTCCAGTAACATTCAATTTAATAATGTGGTCTTGATTTCAGTATAATGATTTCCAAGTTTTTTTTTGTAGGTTTTGAAGGTTATAGTGATTACTTTTAAGATTTCTTGGTTATTTTCTTATAGCCAAACTAGTGTCAATTATGCTTTGGGAAGTTTTTAAATTTTGAAAGACAAATATAGAAGATAGAAGTGGTGATGTAAATTATGTTGATGTTATTATTTTTGTAAATAATTATGATTAGTCATTTCTTAATGTCAGTAATAAGAACATTTAACAAGGTATGAATTGGTTTAGTTAATTAGCTCTTGGAGAATGAGAAAACCTTTTCAAAGTTCTTTGTGATTTTTTTAGAAAAAAATTTTTTATTTTTTTTTATAATAATTTTTTGCCAAATGTGAGTTGATCAGGAGAGAGTTTTATTTATTATTTTTATTTTATATATAATATTTTTATATACAGTATATAGATAATATCTTATTAATAGCAAAACCAATATTAAAGCTTTAATAAATTATTGATATTTTTTTTTTGTAAGTAAATATCATTTCTTTATTTGGTTTGTATATATTGTTGATGTTTCTCTCAGCAAATCTGTTGCTTCTTCGGTGCACTCCTCGTGTAATGTCAGTAAGTGTTTGGCTTCTTTACTCAAGACATGTAGATTGTTTAGCCAAGTTCCACTAACTCTTTCCTTTTCTTTCCATTATTGCTTCTCTTGATGAATCTTTATCATTTTTCCCTTCGTAGTCCCAAGTGTCTTATCTGCGACAAGTACTAGATTAAGGAAGTTAATTAGTTTTTACTCCTTTTGGCAATGACTATCACACATCCTAATTAAGGAGGTTTTAATTTAAGGAACCGTTTCTTTATTATTTTCGTACTCTCCTACTTTTTACAATTTTCTCTTCTATTTATATCATAAGATAACAAGGAAATTAGGCTATCGATAGACTATCCTTACAAGGGAAGTTATGGAAAGTCTATTTTAAACTCTAATTATTTTGTCATCACTTATGCAACCCCACTGATTATTTCCAATTTTCAGGATATGCGACGCATCAGATTGCGTATCATGGCCACGCCCTATACAATTTCCCTGCTAACAATATCAAAATATACATTATGAAAAAATCTTTTTTTTTTCTTACTTTCAATAATATCAAATATAATATAAACAAAATCATACTTTTTATTACAATAGATAACAATAGCTTAGCAAAAATATCTTTTTTAAAATTCTAAATACTGTTATTAACTTTTTGTCATAGAAATTATCTATGTATTATCTTGAAAACTACTTATTAAGCAATATTACAAATAATTTATTTAAGCATATTCTAATCAAAGACTTAAATCAAATCATTATAGCATATAATAAACAAACTTAAAATAAATTAATAATTAAACAAGTAATAAACTGAATAATATCAAATAAGTTTAATTATGTCTTGCACTCAATATTATTATTTAAGCAAGAATTTGTAAGCCTATAAGCCAAATAAATAAAATAATTAAATCAAAACTTAAAGTAGATAGAATTATTTTAGACAAAGTTATATACTTTCAAGTGAACTTTAAATTTATTAATTTAACAGATAGACAAAAACTTATCATATCAAAACTTATTATTATCAAATTATGTAATTAAAAAACAAAAGCTATTATTAATATAAAAATCTAATTAATATAAGCCAGTTATACAATTTGGTTGTGTCCATTATATTTTTAAGGAATTTTAGAAAAATTAGAATACTAGAGCTATATTTATATGCAAAAAATATGAAATTACAATCTGTATAGCAAAATATGAGTTTAATAATCCAAAAAGTAATTAATTCCTAGATCTTTTTTTCTTTTTCAAAAGCAAAAGTTTGTTTAAGCAAGTACTAAATCTATATTAAAAAAATATTAAGTTTTTTAATGACTTACTAATATACCAATTAAACTAAAAACTTATTTGATATAAGTTTAATACATATTTAGATTCTATTTTCAAAAATCTTACCTTATCTTTATTTTCTCAAATTAATACTTTTATTTATATTCAAGATTCTTCTATATATACAGTATATCAAATATAAAAATAAGATTCTAGGTAATCTTAAAAAAAAAAAAAAAACTCTTTCCCATAAATCGATTTTTGTCAAAAAATTTCATTTTATAGTAATAACCTTTAAAACAAACACTTTGTTTTTTCCCAAGCCTCTCCAAGCACACTTTATACCTTAACTACTTTCATCATAGAGCCCTCAACCTTCTTAACAAATCAAAAACAATTTCTTTATGCAATTATCCATAGCGACTGGAACCATAAACTTCAAATTTATTACCTCGACTTAAAAACAAATACAATCCACAAAACTGATTATACATGTGGCATAAATTATTTTGCTGTTGACTCAATTCCCAAAATCCTCAAAAATAATTGCATCATGACTCAATTATTTATATGTTTTAATAGTGACTCAATTAATTGCGTCAAATAATTGTGTCAATTGCGTCAATTGCGTCAAGGATCTATAAATTTCAGCAACATGTATAAAACTGATTATACCAGAACTATTACTATTCCCAATCTTGTCAACTATCCCAAATGCTTCCTCGTCATCAAAGATGGGAAAAACATAGAAGAAATTCTCAATACTAGTGCCATCAAAGATATCAAAACTATTATTTTTGAAGAAACTATAGTCAAAAAAAATGCAATTCCTATAATCAAAGCTATCGTCCAAAACCCCAGAACTGAAAACTTTGACTTCAACTATATCACCAATATTGCCAATAAAATGAAGAAAGTTCAACTTGATCAACACCTCCACAAGCACTTCCAAGAATTTTTTCTTTCTTCTGGAGAAAAAACAAAAAACCCCATGTAGCTTCTTCCTAAAAATGATTTACCATCTATCAATGCTCTTGTTCCTCAAAAAAAGAATGACAATCAATTAATCACAATGCAAACACATGCAAGTGTCTTATCTATTACTCCAGCCTCTCTCCAATATGGCAACACCATAGAAATTAGTAAAACACATAATAAACCAATGAAATTCTCTAATCTGGATCCTACTTTAGCAAACTTCTCACAACCAAATACCTCCAATTACCAACCAATAATCAACTCACCTGACAACTTTATAACCATTTCCAACTTAATAGACATCAACGAAATAAAACCAACAAACCAATTACAATATATCAATTTTGAAGACATTATTGACCTTAATCAACTCTCCAAATCTACCAATAACAACAATTAACTACCTCAATTAAATACATGGTCATTCTTTTTCAATCACCAAATTCAGGAAGAATTATAACAAATTCAAGACAAGCAATATAACATCCTTCGTGAGGAGACAGAATCTCTAGCTAATCAACTTTTACCAGCATCAAATAATATAATCACAGTTATCCAAATTATTACAAAAATCAGAGAACTACCCAAATACTTTCCATATCTTTTCCAACCTATATTTAACAAACTTAACTTCAAGAACTGTACTTTCTTTAGCTTCTTTACCTTCAAAACAGAAATTAAACCAGCTCATCAAAAGGAATTTAATGAAATTGAAAAAGACTTCCAAGAAAAATATAAAAAAGAATGCAATCTCAACTTTATCAACTTTGAAACAAAAAAGAAAATCCAAGTAATCATTTGCACCATCCTATCAATCATTTATCTCAGAACCATTGACATTAACAACATACCTTTTTACGAATTAGCCAGCCTTCTCACATATCTCATCAACTATTTAATCCATAAACTATAGTCTTTCATTGACTATACCATCCTCAAAGATAAACTCAAGGAATCAATGAACAAATTATTTCCAGAACTTCCATCTGAACCAAATAAAATTCCAGCCAACATAAAAATCAAACTTCTATGCAACCTATCAATGCAAAACAAATCCCAACTCATTTCAACTCTACATATATTAAGATCTCATTACAAATTTCAAAAACTCCCAGACAGTTTCTTTAAAATCAATCCTCCACTACCTGAAAATCCTGCTGATCTCCTATCAAAATACAAAGAAATTTTTCCAATAAAAAAATACAGTGAACTATTCAGACTCTTTAATCTAAAGGGCTATCTCTGTGAAAATTATCAAGTCCTCTCCAATCTCTCTAGCTCTTATTTCAAATTATCATTACCAAAAAAACCACTTCTATCTAGGGCTCCAAAAAAGTACTGAATTGATATCAAACTAGTATCGAAATGGTACTGATCTATAGTAAATTTAATATATGGATTGTGACCTACTCATATGTTTTTATAGTAAATTTAAGTATCAAACTGGTATCTAAATGGTATCAAAGTGGTATTGTTAGAAGCCTTACTTCTATCAACCTACCACTTGTTGGAACCCAAATATCGAAACTTTTTCCTCTTCAACCCCAAAGACAGTTCAATAACTATACAAGAACTAACTACACTTCTCCATAAAACCTACTACTTCAAACTATTACTAAACGATTTCTTCTATATTAGGAAAAGGCTATCATCATCACCTGACAAAATTTTTAATCTTGAAATAAATATCTCCCTGCCAGTAACAAATTCAGTTGACATTCCATATCTTCTTAACAGTCTCTTGAAAAAATTTAGCTTCCAAACTCCCCTATTAAAAGAGTGGATCGACATTACAAATCAAAATATGAACTCAAACTTTCAACTATCTCCAACCAAACCTCCTCTTCCAGAGGACTATAACATCGTCAATAAAAAAGCCAATACCAACTTTCCAATAACAAATAAAAAACTTCTCAAAGAAAACGTAATCAAAACACATCAACATTATAAATTCTTTAAAATCCCAGACAACTGGATCCAAATTCAATGAAAACCTCCTATCCCAAGCCTCTCTGAACTAAAAGATTATTTAATCCAAAACAAAATTGAAATAGATATTCCTTTAGTCAATGACATTAACTTTATTTCAAAAATTCACAAACTTAAAGAACACTTTGCCTTCCAAAGGCTTTCCAATGAATACATTATCCAAATCAAACTTCCTGAACCATCCACAAAATTCTTCAATTTCTTTAAACAATGATTAACACAAACAAACTATTAAAAAATTTTTCGATTAAAAAAGATCTCTCAAAAATCACATCCAACAAACCTCTCATCAATACAAAACAACAATCACTGGAAATTGACTCTCTCAACACAAGGGATCTTAACAATCACACAAAACTCAATTGCCTTCTCCAATATATAAAAACAACAATTACGATATTTTTGACATCTTTGAAACAAAACTCCAAACTACCAAAAAAATTCCATATACTATCGAAAATTTCATTATACACTCAAACAACCTCAATCAAAATCAAGCAGGAGTCTCGATAATACTTAACAAAAACTTCTTCAATCATCTCTACAAAACCACTGAACTTCAAGGATATATTATCTCAATCTTTTTTCAATTCAAACTCAAAATAAAAATTTATATTACACAAGTCTATCTTCTTCATGATTCAAACACAAGGAAAAAAACCACCTCTTATCTCCAAACACTGATTAACAATAACTCATCAAAAAACATTTCACATATCATCATGGGTGACTTCAATTCTACATCCAACCCAATCGATAGAATCCAAAAAACTGAATCAAAACAAAAATCACTTATCTACAAAAAACTTAACAAAAACTATATCAATATATTACATCTTTTCTTCCCTCACAAAACCATATACTATATACATTTTTAGGACCCACTAATTAAAGTCACATTAATCAAATTTGGATATCAAATGATATTACCACCCAATCCACCAAAACACAAACAATGAACACTGAACCAGAATTTCGCAGTGACCACAAAATTATTACACTAATACTTTCAAACTTTTTAATCTCCAAACTTCCTAAAAAAACATCAATTACTTATTACAACTTTAATAAAATAACTCCTAAAACCTGGGAAACTATCAACACAACTATTGCTAATGTTTTATCCTCCTCTTCTGAAGAATTCAACATCGAGGAAACTTGAAAATTCTTCAATTCAAATATCATTAAAACCCTTAACAAATTAGTTCCAAAAACAAAAATCTGTAAAAATACTTCACAAATCTTTAGTAAAAATGACACAATACTTCACAAAAAACTTCAAACAATCAAATTTCACATTTATAACCTCTCAATACAAACACCTCTTTCAATTAACCACACAATATTAAAAGATCTTAAAGATCTCAAACTCCCTCATTCAAACAAAAAACAATTAAATTATTTCACTCAAAAAACTCTTTAAAATAACTTTCAAAACACTCAAAACTGAAAACAATTTACAAAAAAAAGAAACAATCAGTAAAATCATTAATCAATGAATAACAAATTTCCCAGAAAACCCAAAAATTATGATCAAACAAACTTTTAATCATAAAAACCCACATGTTTCCTTTACAAAAATTATTGATTCAATCAATGAAGAAATTATAACAGATCCTACCCAGATCTATTAAACAATTATAGAACATTACAAAAAAGTTTTCCACAAATGAATAATTGACAATGAACTTCTTTCAAAATAGGAAAAATATTATACCCCACTTAACAATATTAACTCCTCGATTTACGACACACTAATGAGTCCTATCACTGAATACGAAATTACAAAAACAATCAACTTACTCTTCAACAACAAAGCACCTGGCCCCTCTAAAATTACATATTTCTTCATAAAACAAATCCAAAAAACTCTCTTCCCCTATCTTTACACAATTTTCAACCAAATACTTTCCTTCCAAGAAATTCCAACTGACTGGAAAAACTACTACATATTTCCCATTAGCAAAAAACTCCAATGGAAATACAATATTCAAGAAATGAGACCTATAGTACTAGTCGACTTATTCAGGAAAAATCTAACCAAAATACTAACCAAAAGACTCAGTCTCATTCTAATAAAACATAATATACTTCAAAAATCCAACTTCGCAGGCCTCTCTAACCAAAGCACCTTTGAACCAATACAAATTCTCAATTCAATCTATAACTTCAAAAAACTTACCCAAGAGAAATTATGGATCCTATCACTTGATATCAGCATAACTTTTGACTTAGTAAATTTGGACATGCTAAAAAAATCAATAAAAAGAATACATATACCAGAAACCTTTATCTTCCTAATTAGCAACATCCTCACAAACCACACATGCCAAATAATAACAAACCTCGGCCTCACTCAACAAATCATAATTCCTGATGGAATCAATCAAGGGAAAACATTATCACTTCTCTGGTGGATTATCTTTTATGACCCATTGATTTCAGCTCTCACACAACAGCCATCAAACCTAAAGCACAATACCATAGTATATATGAACAATCTCAATCTCCTGGTGATCTCAAAATCTGAAATTCAAAACAACCTAAACATTACAACAAAATTCTTCAACTTAATGACATCAAAGCTAATCTAACGAAAACCAAACTACTAGTTATAAATAGCGAAGTCTCCAACAAAAAAATCTTTCAAGAAAAAACATCAATTCTTCCATTATCCAAAAAAGAACCGATAAGAATATTGGGCATTTGGCTTTCTGAACATAGTATTCTTATACCTAACCATGACAAAATTCTCGAGGAAATAGAAACAATTTCTCAATCACTCAAATCTAAATACACAACAGGCCATATGGCATCATACATTTACAACAGAGTTCTCCTTCCACGCATAGAATATAAACTCTAAACAACCTTCCTTACCTCAAACATGCTCAAAAATCTTCAAAGAAAAAATCGACTCAACAATCAAACACAAATTCAATATTGAAAAAACTCTTTCTTAATCCTGATATTACAACCCTCTTATTTTCAACATCAAACCAATATCTAATCTGCAATCAGAAGTTCTAATCTCCAACTTACAATATTCCTTCTCCAACCCTACAACTAAACATAGCAAGGAAGAGAAAATCCTTGCTATACAAATACAAAACTGTCAACTCCATTGTATCTTTCAAAACCAACAAATACTCAAACATAACACTATAATATATACAATATAACTCGCCAAAAAATACAATATCTTATTCTGTACAAAAACCAACTGTTCCCATAAACTTTCAGGAGGAAACACATCCATCTACCAACTCCTCTCACATTACCCAAACTGGTCAATATTTGCAAAACAACTTTCCAAAAAACATATTTATTATATCGAACAACTACTGCAATATAACAATAACAATCTCACAAACTGGCATCACATCTTAGCCAGACTGGGATTCAATGCTCATGGAAAAATACCTCTTTGGTATAAACTACTTTCACAACAAAACTTCCAACAAATCGGCTTAACTCCAATTAAACCAAATAAAAAAAAATGACTAGCATCTCTTATCAACAATGAAATAATCATAGGAAAAAAACAAAAAACAAATACAACTAATGTTCTTATTAACCACTGAACCTATAACAACTCTGACCTCAACAGATTTATAACACTCTCCAAATATCAAGACTGCCTACAAAATATTCAAACGAGTACTTACAACTGCTAACTTCTAGTTTCTATAAACTCACTCAATCTCTTCACTAAACCACAACCGAACAATACAATTAAAACAAAAGCAATACAAAATGATCTCTTTCAAATACTATCTATAAAACTATCTCTTAACAATCCACAAATACTGATTTATCCAAATCTATACAAATCATTAATTCAAAAATACATCTCACCAATATCACAATCCACTATCAACTTACTTCCACAATACAATGATATCCCTCTTGAAATTTTACTAACATACAAATACCAAACTGATACCACATCAGTAACTTGAAACTTTATTCAACACCACAAATTATACACAATTAATATTAAATCCAACCCCTACCTATCACTTCTCCATATAATAATTATAATCTTCCTATCTAACAAATCAAAAGAATATTACTTCTTCACTAAACACCCAAAATTAAATCACAAAACCTTTTCTCTATCACTCATTAACCATAGGAAAAAATGTAAAATCCTATACTTCACTACTATTTCAAATATTCATAACATAATACAAACTTTTCAAATCTCTCACACCTTTTTCAAACCCATATCCACAATACAAAAAATACAATCAACCAACTCTCAACTACCACAAATCAATATAATCGACTCTTCACCAATACACTTTACACTCACCAACACAAACAAAAATCCAATCCCACTAACAAGGCAATACATTAAACAAATAAACAAAACTGTCCATTCCACAGAAATAATCTACTCCCATCATACTCAAACAATATTCAAATCAGATCTCTCACTCCTAACTAATGCTCTAACTTTTCTCAAAAATACACCAATACCAACAAACCAATATCAATCCAAAATCTACAACTTCCATCTTAAAATTCTTTTCAATACACTCCCAACTAAATCTTATCTTTACACTATACTATCACACATCTACACAAATGATACAAGCCCACACTGTAACTCCTTTCCAGAAACTATACACCATATCTGGCTTTGCAAATACAACATAAACACAATTAAAAAAATATCATCATCACCTGACAAAATTTTTAATCTTGAAATAAATATCTCCCTGCCAGTAACAAATTCAGTTGACATTCCA
>CAJVPV010000661.1:0-19935 GCA_910591835.1 Acaulospora morrowiae | reverse complement strand
CTAAGTCAATCTCAACAAGAACTTATAAAAGAATACTGTTTCAATATGGAAAACCTAGTTGAAAACTTCTATAACAAATCCAAAAACTATATCAAGAAGGCTTTGGAATCAATCAATCAAAAATGATTCAGAAATGATCCAAGAAATAATCAACAAGTACTTCAAAAATATCCTGAGAGAAAGAAGCTTTGATCTGGACAAATTTCCAAACTGGCATAATGAATACTCCACCAAACTGATCAATCAAGAAATATACAGTAATCTAGTTCAACCCTTCAACTTCACAACTATTCATAAAGCAATACACAACCTTTCCAAAAACAAAGCCCCTGGAATGTCCAGAATCAGTTATGACAGCATCAAACTCATGGGCAAAAGAGCTATTTTTTACATTTCTATTATTTTCAATTACATATTAATATTTTCACACATTCCTGAATCATGAAAACAAACTATCAAAACACTTATTCCCAAAAAACTCACATGGAGCCACAAACTCAATGACACTAGACCAATATCTCTGGTTAACTCAACCAGAAAAGTATTTACAGGAATTATCAACAAAAAACTCATCAAAATCTTCAAAAGCAATAATATTCTTTCTGAACTGAACTGCACTGGGTTGCCCAATCAAAGTACCATGGAACCACTATCAATGGTAAACTCCGCCCTACAAGCTGCTAATGCAAATAACAAGAAATTCTGGTTTGCATCTCTAGACATAGCAAAAGTCTTCGACTCAGCACCTATCCCTGCAATCAAAAAATTACTTGAAAGAATCAACTACTCAAGTTTTACTACAACCTGTTTATAAATCTGTTTAGCGACAGAAAAGTGTTCATCAACACTCCTTCTGAAGCAACTAACCCCTTTACAGTTAAAAATGGTGTTGAATAAGGTGAAACAATATCTTCTATATTATGGGTAATATTCTATGATTCCCTAATTACACAGTTATCCAAACAACAACCTATCCAAAACTATATTATGTCCAATATGCTAGCCTATATGGATGATCTTGTGCTTATTGCAGATTCCAAATCAAGAATGAAAAATCTCCTAAACATTGCCAATCAATTCTTTTCAATCAATAACATTATCTGCAACAAAGACAAAACTCAAATTATAAGCAATGTCAAGACCAAATAGGAAATATTCAACACCATAAAATTCAGCAACTATTAAATACAAGTCTTAAAACCATATCAAAGCGTAAAATACCTAGGAATACTTATTTCTCTCAAGAATTTTCTCAAAACCAATAGAAAAGCTTTCAACCAATTAGTGAATACCATTTTATGAGAATTAAACAAACAAAATTGGAAAGGTCAAATCAAATAGCAAATATGTGAATGGGTAATCATGGGAAAATTTAAATACTTCCTCACAATAACCTTTTTCAACAAATCTACACTTAATCATCTATAAGCAAAAATCAACAAACTCATTAAATCAGCATACAAAATAAACTTCAAATACTCAAATGCAATACTTATCAGCCATAGCAGCCTCAATATTGCACTTCTTGAAGAAATACAAAGATCGTCTCTAATAGATAATCTAATAACCAAACTTTCTATTTCAAATACAAAAAAATATATAATACAGAAAATACAATTAATACAAAGGAAAGAAGCAATATGGTCTTGTCCAATATGTGATTCAGAAGTATTTAATCAAGATAACTGGATACTTTATACTACCAGAATCACCAAGAACCTAAAAATTCAAATTTGTTCAATCGAATATCTAAATCACCACCCAAATGCAAAAAACTCAATAGGCCTTTTACTAGCCAAACTCTAATCAAACATCAGAACTAGCACAATTAATATTGCTAATGCTCTCAATATCCAATTCACAAATCTACTTATGAAGTTCAACAGCATGATTAAACTTTTTTGGTTCCAACTAATAGCTCACATAGAAATCATTTGGTGTGAACCAGAACCTTGTTGATTCAAAAACTTTACCAATCACAGCAGTTTATTGGAATCTCACAGATCAATACCCAATCGCAAAGCATCTTTCTGGCTCATCCACAATACTAACACTATTGTTAAAATATACAAGAGACACTACCATATTCAGGAAACCTTCATCTCAAGGAAAGACATTTCAATATAGACAACAACAATATTCTTACCAAATGTAATGGCTGCCTAGCTGGCATCCCAAATGCTGACTCATGCACACTGAACTTTACAAGCTTAGAAATATCTAAGAATCCTAACAATGCTTTTCAATTCTGTATTTGATTCTCAAGTTTATATTAAATTTAATAGGTGGGGTATATTCCATTATCATTTTTAATAGTGTTCTGAATCTCATATAATTCACTGTGATTCTGTTTGATTCCAATTTTCAGAATCATAAAAACATTCTCTTTATGGGTCCTTTCCAACCCTTCAAATCCTAACCAGTATCACCTAAGCAATATAATTGGAGAGATCTCAAGAACTCCTCAAGAAAACAAACATATCCTTCAATCAGTAGATATCTTCTTCAACTCTCCTTCCATTTCAACACTTCAGGAAATTGGTTTTTCTCAGTCATATCATATTCAAAGCTATCAAGAATACATTTTTGTAAATAATTTCAAAGTCAAATTAAACAACTCCAGCCTTTCACCTGGCAACCTGCTACAAGTTCTCTTCGACCTTCTTCACTAATACCCTTTCAACTGTGAAATTAAAATAAGAAACAACAAAAGGATATTCCAAAAGACCTCCAGCTATTCTAAAAAAATGACAAAAGTCAAATTTTCCTTAATTATTCAGAAAATTAACAAGATGATACTTAAGAAGATAATACTTCTTATCTACTCTAGCCCAAGTTAAACCCAAGGACTAACTATACTATAAACTGGAACAATCCAATATTGTACTTCTCAGAAAATCCTTCAATTAACAACTCTCAATTGGGGAGTAGTGTCAGGTAATGCAAAAAGATCCTCAACATTACCAAAACATATATAATAGTAAAAAGCTCATCAGTACTAAAAACATTCTACTCCTTTCACAGTTCTCAAGGCATCAAAATTATAATAAATTTAACAAAAACCTGAAGAATGTATGAAACAACAAGTATAGTAACCTAATTGCCTTTTGTATCAAGCTCTTGTCAGGAACTCTTCCCACATGAAAAAATCTATATCAACAATATTCAGACCAATATCCAGACCCTTACTGTCCACAATGTGAACTTTGCACTGAAAACATACAACATGTATTTAAATATTCAATAGTTTCAGAAGAATTCAAACAAATCATTAAGCAAACTAATCTTATCCTTCAATCTAATAGTAACTTAGAATCAATAACCCACATATGGCAGGTCATAAAGCTAGCATGCAGTATCACTGATAGCATCTTCTCCCTATCAGACTTTAATAATTAGGCACAAGCATCAACTGAAGCCCTAACACAATTATATAATACTATATGGAAATTATAATGTACTATGGCCAACACCTCTCCACAAAATGGTATAAAATGGAAAGACAAATCTCCTAACAACATAATCAAAGACAATCAAACAACCTCTAAATCTAATTTACAAAAATCTCCATCCATACAAGAATCGATAATAACAATCGATCTATCTACCTTAATCGCAGACACCTATATTCAAAACAATTTTAACTTTTCCAAATGTATTACTAAACTAATTCAAAACTATTCTAATTTTATTTCTTCCAACATTGAGTAGATAAGTATAGCTGCTTGGTACCAATTAACAAGATATATTGTTTTAAAATTTTATTTTCAATATTAGTCATTTGATTTCTGTAAACAAGCTAGCATTAAACTTACTGTATTTACAATTGAGAGATGTTGTTTCTTTCATGATATATACTTTTAATATACAAATCAAATAAAAAAATGATATTTACCTATGTAAAAAAAAAAAAAAAAAAAACTTTAATATACTTGTTTTTCTCAAATTTTTGAAAAATTTTTCTTTTTAGAAAATTTTAATAAGACAAGTTTTGAAGAACTTGTTATTTTTTTCTCTTTCTTTACTATTATCAAAAATAAAAATTCTTTTCTAAAGAAACTGACTGGTTTGTTTTCTTTCTGTTATAACCTAAAAGATTTAGATTAAGTAGTTTCAAATGTTATGGATGGAAGGTCAAATCCTAAACTTATTAAACAAAAGATCAGCTTCACTTCTTCAAGACAAAGAGTCATTTTTGCCAATACTGACATAGAAAGCTTCTCATATATTAAAAACCTGTTATATATGAGCCAACCTTAAGAGTTTAATTGTAAAGACTTAAGCTGTATAAGGATAATACTCTTGGTCAGATTTCTCAAGACTGGATATCTTGTAAATAAAGGTTGCATAGAGAAAGATCTTTGATTTAATATCTTTTTTTACTTATATATACAGATACAATTTTCTTTTCTTTTTCTCTCAGTTTACCTTTATCAAAAAATCAATATTATATTTCAATCAATCACAAGTTATCAAAATTGTATCATTGATTATCACAATAATGCTAACAACAACAATAATAATAATATCACTATCAATAACCCATTACATGTTATTATTAAATATATAACTTTGAAAAGAATAATAATATGAACATTAATATATAGGTTATATGGCAGTGCTAACAGCTTACTGAGTATATAGAAGTTGTATTCTGTTTGATAGTTTTTGTCTTTAGATTTGATAGCTTAAGCCAACTGAATTCTTTGAAGTGTTTACTAGAAAATTTTGGAATTACATCTTACTTGACCTGTGAAATTCCTAGATTTGGTAGCCTGTATCAATCAAAATTTACAGTTTTGAAATATTTACTAGAAAGTATATATCCATATCAACTCTCCTTTGTTCCTATAGCTGTATAAGCTAAAATTGTGATATGAAAAGTTGTTTACTTAATATTAACATATGTTTAGTTGTCTTTTTCTTTATTTTTTTTATTTTTCTTTAAATTGTATAGTCTGTTGTACAACTATCTAGACAATATATTAGTTTTAAAATTTCTTTTCTAATATAGTTTAGATAGATATCCTGGTAAATTAATATCTAACTTATGTATTATAAGAAATATAGATTCTTGTCCATAGTTATATTCCAATATACTATATATGTATAATAAAGAACTAATGTTTATCAAAAAAAAAAAAAAAACTTTAATACAATTTTATTTATTAAATACTTTTGTTATATTTAAAAAATAAATATATTAAACTTTTTATATAACTTAAAAGCTAACAGTAAAAAGTAACTACAATACTTTTATATATAAAGATAATTGACTTTTTTCTTTTTTCTATTAATTCTATATACTATATATAAGCTAACTTTAAAAAGCAAATGTATCAAATCTCAATTATAACTTAAAGACAATTTATATACTTAATTATATTATCTTTATATAATTAAATATCACAAATTTTTTTAGTTTTTACTAGATACTACTTAAATTATATAGATTTTGATGATCTTTTTATTATTATTTTAATATTTAATAGAAAAAAATTAAAATAGATAAATTAGTTTTTTTTAAGTTTTGCATTAAATTCTTTTTAACAAAAATATATATATATTAGTCACAATATTTATAATATTGCTAATTAATAATCTCTTATAAATAAAAGTTTAGTTAATAACTATTTTAATTAAAAAAAAAGTTATAATAATACAGTAATATTCTATAGATTATTAGAAAGAAGTTTAAATTTTTATAAAAAAAATTCTTTTCTATAATGCTTCAATTTGTAAAAAATTTTCTTTTTTGGTAACAACATGAATGGTAGACAGTAAATGATTAGCAAGAACCTCTTTCTGGAAAAAAAGTTCATCTTAGCTTACTGTAAAGTGCATGGGATCAATTAACTCTCTATAGAGAGAGGGATATTTAGGAATGGGCAGAAACCTCTTCAATTAAATCTTTTGCTTTATTGAGAGAAACCTATTTAAGCAATCTCAAAATAAAGGAAAATCTTTTTACTCATTCAAATACTTTACTACTTAATATACTCCAAAACTATATACAAAATTAAATACAATTTTATCTATAAAAGGCAATATTTTATTTTTTTAGAGTTTTTGTTTTCTGCTGATAATGACTAGTGCCAAATTCATCATAATTTTCTGACTAGTTTTCAGTTCTTGTCAATATTATCTTCATATTCATAAAAAACTGAAATTAGTTTATCCTATTTAAAAATCTATATTTTACAAACAACTAATCACACTTCATTTTATCTTATTAAATTAAAACAACACAACAACCTATTAGATTGGGAGAGTACAAGATTAGTGCCCTGTACAGGTTTCAGTAGTATTACTAAAACAAATTCAAACCAGGAAATACTATACAACTCTATTTCACATTCAAACACAAACTTGAAATTAATACTCTTTACAGTCAAAAAACTATCACCAATCAAAAAATCTTAAATCTAATTAACAAACTACCCATGCCAATTATTTATCTCAACCATAGCAGCATCACAACAAATACTATAATAATGAAGTTGCACCCTGTGTTGCCCTGCTCACAAAGTAGTCAATACTTGACTGGAGTGAGTAATTTAAGTTTGCAACTTATTTAGGGTAGCAGCAGGCTTAGGGTAGAGCCAATGCCACTACTTACAGAAATTATTATTACCAATAATTTATCAGTTATGCCTAGTAGGGAAAGATTATTATAGTAACACTGTCTTTAATAAATTTGAATTTTTTTTTCTTTTTTATATCCTTTAATATGAAGAAAATTATCTTTCTATTTATAGATAGATAGTTCCTTCTACTTTTTCCAACTAGTATTTTGTAAAATATATCTATCTTAAAATAGCATAAACTAATGTTTATAGCAACATATCTCAATGTATCTCTATTGTTGTAAATTTTATATTTAGTTAACCTTGTAAAAATTAAATCAACAATTAATAAAGATCACAATTTGAAACAAAAATTGTTAAATTATATAAAAATAAAACTTTTTATTTTTTAATAATTATTTTTTTTTTAGTAGATAAACATTATTTCTTTATTTAATTTGTATATTAAATGCATATATTATAAAAGAAACAATATCTTTTATTTCAAAAAAAAAACTCTTTCTGTTTTACCCTAAATTGCCTAAAATTTGCAATAAAATGACCAAGAGAATGCCCAAAGGCAATATACAGCCATGGCAACCCACAACAGCAATATCAGAAGTAAGAACCCAGCCCTACCCAACACCCAGCTACAACAGGCAGCCAAAACAATGCAAAAAACAAAACTTAAACAGGCCCCAGAATGGTTAGTAGCAGAGGGCAGTATCTTAGCCAGCTAACTACCTATAGCCAATGATAGAATAGATGCCACCTACGAATAAGTGAAAAACACTTATATAGAAACAGAGGAATCCCAACAGGCATCCACCTTGCCCACTCTGGCTATCTTCAAGGAGTCTGATGAAGATCCAATACCTACTGAGCCAGATAGCAAAGTGGAGGAAAAAGAGACAACTAAATCCAAGCCATCCAAATTACCCAGACAGCTGTATGGACTCCCAACAGACTGGCACATCCAGTACAGCTGCACATGCTTCAAAGCAGCCATTTAAACAGCCAACCTCAATGGTACAATGGAACAAAACTCAATACAGTAAAACAGGCAGTCGCCTACCTTGACTTCTACATGGGAGCTCAGGTGGCGCAGCATCAGGGAAAAAAATGATTGTTGCCTCCTTTGCTAATAAAAAAGATCTATACAAAGCATGCAAACTAACACTACATGAAAATAATGAAAACTACATGACAGAATGGGCTAAGATCGACCTGATGGAAACCAAAAGCAGAACTATTCACATTTGGAACATTTCCCTAAATACCAATCAATAAGAAATAAGACAGAAAAATCTTTCAATATGGGAAAATTAAAAATTTTAAAATGAATACAACAGGCATGTAGCAAAGCACATTAGCTGAATTCAAAACAGAAGAGGAGTATGAGAAAATTAGTACAAGATGAAACATTCTATTTAAAGGAAAATTATTTAGAATCTACCTATTCATTAGAACTTTTGAGATTAAAGAGGCATGAGACAGATATATCTTAAAGCTCACAAACCTTCCATCAGGCACTATAGGATATGACCTATGGGACATAATCAAATTCACCAAGGCAGTATCATGCCACATTTCCCATAAATGGAACTATACAAGAAAAAGATTTGCTTTTATAAACTTTATCTCAGCGGAGGCAAAAGAGAAAGCAAAAAATACAGAAACACAACTGGAAGAAACAACACTTTTTTGGCATGAAACTGATACAAAGTTATGTGTTATTTGCAGTGTATCATACCACCTAGCAAAAGATTGTAAAATCAAAGCAAAACAGTAAAAAAGGCAACAAACACTTAAGGAAAAAACAAAAAGATACAATGGTTTATATCAAAAATATAAACTGGAGGGCACAAACCAAATCAGAAGAGTTCAAAACAAACAAATCAACAAATCAGCAAACAATAACTGAATCAGGGCTCAAGAACAATTCAGCAGAGCAACAAGCTGATTTCAAAACAAAGAAATATTTGTCCAAGTTACAAGCAATATAACAAGAAAAATCAACAAACTCACAGCAGGCAATCCAGCAGCAATAATCAATCTACAATCATCACTAACAGAAGTACTTAAAATAGTACAAGCAATAGGATCAGAGCTCAAAAATATCAAGGAATTCATAGGTGATCTCAATCAGAGAATCAGATACTTAGAAGACTTCACTTACTTCTATACTGTAGATGACGAAGACCAAATAGAAGGAGCAATTAAAGATGGAAAAACATACTTGAAGGAGAATCATCTTTAGCCAATTACTCCTGAATCCAGAAAATTCAACTACCAGAGAAAAAAACCAGCTATAAGCCCAGCAGCAGATACAAGTGACATCAGGGCTCAACAATACAATCTTAACTCTAGAATAGCAAATATAGACAATACATTCCAAACAGTAGTAGATATACTTAACCAACTGATAGATAGCACAACAAACAATTCACCACAAATCCAAGATAATGAAGAACAACAGTAAAGAACAAACCAGGCAAATAACCTCAATAAACTTATTAATAACAACAGAAATTCAATCAGCTGGAATAGCAAATTTAACAAGCAACAACATACAACAACCACCTACAAGACACAACACAAAGCTGGAAGAAAGCATCACAAGTCCAACAAAAACAGTAAACCATCAAACACAGGATATTATCTGAAGAATCATTATACACAATGTTAGAGAATTCAACAATCAAACCAAAAGAGACTGCTGGCTGGCATATTGTCAAGACCAAACAATCGACATCACAATTATCACCGAAACCCAAATACAAACTGACAAACACATGCATTGGAAATTTCAAGGATATTATACATTTTGGAGCAATAGCAGAAAAGGAACAGGAATTCTGATAATAATCAAAGAAAAAATTGCAAACTATATTGGTGAAATCAATATCCTGAGTGGCAGAAGGATCTATATAGATCTGCAATTCAAAGAAAAAAAACACATCAGTATCATTGGAGCATACATCCTATCCAGAAGTAACCCAGAATACTTATCAACAGCAAAATAGATACAAGAAAGAGTACTGGAAAGACAAAGTAGAAACTGGAACATTATCACAGCTGAAGATTTCAACACTCTCATGGACCCCTACATGGACAAAAACCCAGTAAAAAGAAACAGACTACCAATATTAACAGTACTGTTCCTATTAACACATCTCTAATACATAGACACATTCAGAGAAGTATGGTCAACAAAACACAGATTCACCTGGTCCAACTCACGAGACATACATACTTGAATAGACTATATATGGATGTCCCCTGGACAGAAATAGAACTTGGTATATGCAGATATTACTACATTAAACATGCTTACACACAGTAATCATAACTAAAGATGAGTCCCTAAATTAAAGGCAAGGACATAATTCAAATGTTACTTATTATTAAAAAAGTTTTTTTTTAAATATAATGTTAAAAAAAAACTACCTACAAAGGTTTTTTGCAATTTAGGCCACTTGATCCAAGTGTTTTTTGAATTATGTTTCTATTAAAGTAATGAATAAATAATTATGTCTCTTCAAAAGGGACATAATTGATCTGTGAAATTTTATATGCTAAATAGTTTAGGAACCCATCCTTAATCATAACATTTGTACATGTAAAATCAATGTCACTAAAATAGTCCAACAATAGGAAAGACAACAAAAACCACCAAAAACAATCATCTTCAATTTCAAAAACATCAGCTTGAGACAATGGAAAAAATTCTAACAACAAATAGAAAAGCAAATTATAGAGCAAAATTCAAAACAAGACACAGCAAAGATGGATAGCAACAAACTTTGGAACATCACATGGCACATTATCAGTAAAGCAATGCATCAACACATTAAAAGACAAAAACATCCAAAACATCACCAAGGGAAGAAACTAGCTTCACCTGAAAAGATATAACATTTATTTTCACTTAAGAAGATCAGTACATGGGAAAACTGTCTCCTAAAAAACAAAGGTGATCCAGACACAGACAAGCAAGCAATTTCTAAACTTATAGATAAAATTGAACAAAAATACAAAAACAATAATGACATGCAAATAGATAGGCCAGCTGGAAATGCAATTACAAAAGAATGGCTTCACAATGTATAAGAAATATATAAGACAACAAGAAACCTATTGCAAAAAGAAAACCAAAAAAGAAACAGAGTCATTATCAAACAATGAATAGAAGAAAGAATGTCCTAAATGGAATATGATCCCAAAAAAATGATCTGTACAATCCTGGGCCAGCAAAGAACATGCATTACAATGAACAAACTAATAATCAAAATACCAGATATAAATGTCATTACAGATCTACAAGAAATCAAAAGAAAAGTAATATCACATTTTTCAAACTTTACAATAGAAACCAAAGACCTGAACAAAGAGACCTGAGGCAAATGGGAGAAAAAATACATATCACAATTGAACATCAATGCAACATGGTATGACCCAATAACACAACCAATATTAATAGATGAAGTCAAAGCCACCATTATTAAAGCAAAATCAGAGTCTGCTTCTGGAAGATCCAAGCTCAATTATGCCATGCTAAAACATATTGGTAGTGAAGGAATCAAGAAAATTATATTAGTTTTTAACAAAATCTTGGAATCAACAGAAATCCCAAAGCAGTAGAACAAAATCAATATCTATTTGATTCCCAAGAGAGCAGACTGGCAATATGATTTAAACTGTACAAGACCAATTGTGCTGTTAGAAATGATTAAAAAAATATTTACCAAAATCATTAACAACAGAATAAGTAACATACTAATGGAACATGAAATCCTTTCACCACTCAACTGGACAAGACTTCCAGGAGGAGGCATACAAGAACCAATTAGCATTCTTAACAATGTATTAAAGAAAGCAAGAGAGCTAGACAAGGAATGCTGGATCCTAAGCCAGAATATTAGCAAAGTTTACAATTCAATAAATCCAAAGCTTTTAAGCAAGGCTTTATAGAGAATCAAAGTTTTGACAACTGTTAACAAAATCCTAGAAACCCTAATCAACAATAGAGAAACAAGAGTCAGCACATGTCATAATTTTACAGACAGTTTCAAACTAGCACAAGGTATAGATCAAGGAGATACAATCTTACCTTTGCTATGGCACATCTACTATGATTCACTAATTAGCAGAGTAGGCAAAGGAAACATAAGATACAAGTTTTCAGTTCAAAAATCCACAAACAATCCAAGCATATGGAAAAAACAAGAACACAGCATCTCATCAATAATATACATGAATGATACAATCTGAATAGCAAGTTGCCGAGAGCATATTGACAAGATTATTAAAACCACAAAACAATTTGTAAAGCTGACTAATCTTAGAATCAACCCAAAAAAAGCAGTGCTTCTCACAATAAATAGTAAAGACACAGAAGACCTTTAGTTTCAAAACCAAGTAATCAAACCAGTGAAATCCAAACAAGCCATAAAAATCCTTGGAATATGTATTATAGCAACAGGTAGTAAAAAGCACCAGCATGAACTGATTAGATAAAATGTGAAAACAACAACACAAATTCTAAAAAGAGCCATGATCATGGACAAACAATGCAAATATATTCTAAATCAGATCATGATACCAGCCATAGAATATATGCTACAAGACACAATTCTCTCGAATCAAGAGATCAACATTCTGGACAGTCAAATTAGGCAAGCTTTCAAATACAAAATTGGAGTCTTAAGCACTGCTCCAAATAGCAGCATATATGTTTATACAGATTACAAACTATTCTGTATAAAAGACAAACAATTCGCATTACATATCAAAAACTGGATAACAAACCTGAACAAATACAACTTGTGTAGAGCACTAACCAGAGAAAGACTATAGCACTGAACATGGACATCAGAAAATATACTTCAGCCAGAAACGATGATCAACAAATCCAAGAAATGTCTAACAAGTCAAATCCTACAGATGCTCAAAGAGGAAGACATTATGATAGAACAAAATCAAGACCATAGCCTGATACAAACATATGACAGCACAGGATTGCACACGATTAAAGACATTATGGGGCAAATATGAAACAAGGAAAATATTAAAAACATCAGGAAGCACAACCTAATGTTTATCGAACAAATCACCAATGCCCAACAAACATATATGCTCAACTGGAAACAAATCAGAGCAGCCACAGGATGTAAACCAACTAGCAAGCAGCCAAGATAGTTTACCAAGATCAGAGAAAAATGCAGCCAACCAGACATCTTAGAAAACAGGTACACAATTACACTGACAAATCTAATAAGATCCAATCCAATTTCTCAGTTAGAAGTAGCAAAAAGCCACAACATCCAAAAGCAAAGATACTTGGTATATATAATTAACCAACAAATACAGAATAGATTGCAGATGTAGAATAATAGATAACAAAGTAAAAGTACAACATATATGACAAAGAGGAGGAGATTCACCTATAGACAAGTGTCAAGGGTGTGATCACAAAGATAACATAAGAGAGGGGTGTACCAGGAAAATCAAAATAGACCAGGCAATAATTATTCCAGTAACCAAAACCACACACAGTGCAAAGCTCCATAGTCAGATCTTAGAATATATAAATATCATCAGGCACAATAATACACAATATACAAAATCCAAAAAACAAAACACAAACCAGAATTAGTGTCATAATTGATGGAAAACAAACAGAAAGAGAAGACAAAATCACAAAATACATATAAACCAGCAGCTCAAATAAAAAAGAACTAGTCAAAATAACTGAATAAACGAAAAGCTGGAGAAGAATAAAAGCATATACAAATGGTTCAATAGTCCAGAAAGCAACCAACTGAACCAAGATAGGAGTGGGATGGCACATAACCAATCAAGAAACAGGAGAAAAAGTCATATACTCAGGTCATACAGAACATTTTCCATCATCAACAAAAGCAAAATTGATGGCAATCTGAACTATGCTAGTTACAATCCCAGTACAAACAGAAGTCGAAATATATATAGACAGCCAGGCAGCCATTCAAGGGATTCAAAAAGAAGACAAAGGAAGCTGCCAAATTTATAAAAACACAAATTGGATAACAAAAACTCTGATTAAAAGAATCATCAAAGAAAGACAAGAACAAACAATATTCATTAAAGTCAAAGCATACCAGGAATAAGAGAACAATGAAGAGGCAGATGAACTGACAAAAGAAGGAGCGAACAAAAGAGATGAAGCAATTATAACAGCCAACCCAAGAGCAGCAGCATGGGGAACACTAAATTAGAGAGGATATCAGCTAGACACAAATATCAAAGAATTCCTGAAAACCATGTAAAACACTAAATGGATGACAAACTGGATAATACAGAGAAGAAACAAAGTATGGATTGAGTATAGAGACGAGTTACAAATAGACTGGCACTTTACCTAGGAAGCACAACACCAATTCAGAATAACTAAAATGCATACAAGCTGAGAAGATCATACATATAGAAGAATCAGGTACAGATTACTAAATGGCGAACTCCCTACACTGAATAGGCTAGCAGAAAGAAAACCAGATATCTATAAATCAAACAAATATCCAGGATGCAAGAAAAGAGAAAGCCTAAAGTACTTAATGTACAAATATTGGCAATACAAGATAACAGATAAATACAAAAAGATAATAAAATAAGAAACTGAAGGGTGCCAAAGAAATTGTAATAAAGGGAAAGAAAAAGAAAACTCAAAACTGAAAATGCCATTAATCATAAACTCGAAGTGCACAAGAAACTATATAGTAAGAGGAATTCTGACCAAAGAGATAACCCAATATATATACCAGTTTGCAAGCAAAAAAACAAAAGAAGTATGCAGAAGAATTATTGAAAAAACAATAAAAGTAATTAATGAGTTATAGAAAAAATGAAGTGAAGAAATCACAGAATGGGAAGAGATAAACAATATCAGCAGAGCGGACAAAAGAAAGTGAAGACACAGATCATATCAAACAGAAATCGAAAGAGACAGAAAAAAAGAAGAAATAACAGCAAATAGAAAAAAGAACCTGGGGAGGAAATTGCTGGAAAGATGGATTAAAAACACAAACAAAATGACAAGAAACAATTTTTTTTATTTATATACTAGTAACATTAACAATAACAATGCCTTGGCACATTAGTTTCAACCTTTATCTATTAGAAAAAGTTGATAGTAACAGCCGATATCTAGGAAACCTTGATATAGTTTAGTATATACATGTTGTTGAAATTCGTAGATCCTTAACGCAATTGATGCAATTATTTGACGCAATTAATTGAGTCACTATTAAAACATATAAATAATTGAGTCATGACACAATTATTTTTAAGGATTTTGGGAATTGAGTCAACAGCAAAATAATTTACGCCACATGTATAGTTTAATTGACATAGTTTCAACACAAGTAGCCTACATAATTGTAGCTCCAGTTATATTTTTTCTTTTTTTCTTTTACTTTTTATTTTATTTTTACATCTTATTGAATTTTCTGAGTAAGTAAATATAGCCGCTACCTTTAGCTATATTTAGCATATAAAATTTCTTTTCAATATTAGTTAGATATAGATAATGTAGACAAGCTAGTATTAAACTTGTTGCTATTACATGTAAGAAATATTATTTCTTTTACAATATATATATTTTAAATATATAAACAAATAAAGAAATAATAGTTACCTAACAAAAAAAAAATTATTATTTCTTGAAATCATATATAGTTGGATATACTGTATTTTGAAAGAAGAAATATTGAATAGAACTTTGAAAAATATTAAATTAATATTAAAATAATATTGAAATAGTACTAATTTATAATAAATTTAAGTATTAAAGTAATATCAAAATGATATTGTTAGAAGTCTTAGTATTGAAGTAATGAAAGGTAAATTGAAGTGTAAAAGCAATTATCTTTATATCAATAATTTTTTCTGCATGGCACAAATCAAATATGTCTATCTATATTATCATTTTTTTTTTCAATAGCTAAATACAACTTTAGTAATAATAAAAGAATATTGGTTTAAGCTATCAGATTATAAGATATAATTCTTTAATATTTTATTTCTACTTATAATAAAAATATTTTACTTTTATTCATATTGATTAGATTTAGATTATCATTTTTTTAACAATAATATTGCTACTTATAAGTTACAATTTTATTGTTAAAAAGTGAACACTAATGTATAAATCCATTATAGTAGTGTTAATGGCTTATCGAATATATAGGAGTTGCATCCTGCTTGGCAGTTTTGCTTCTAGATTTGGCAGCTTAAGCCAACTGAATCCTTTGGAGTGTCTATTAGGAGATTTTGAAGTCATGCTCCACTTGGCCATTGAAGCCCTAAATTTGATAGTTTGTGCCAACCAAAGATTACAGTTTCGAAGTATTTACTAGAAAGTACATATCTACGTTAACCTTCTCTGTTCTTATAACTGTGTGAGCTGAAATTATGATATGAAAAGTTCTGTTTAATATTAATATGTACTAGAATTTTTTTTACTTTTATTTTATTTTCTTAGAAATCGCATGGCCTGTTGTGCAACTATCTAAACAGTATATTAGTTTTAAATTTTCTTTTCTAATATAGTTTAAATAGATATCATTGGTAAGCTAGCATTTAACTCATGTATTGTAAGAGATGTAGATTCTTTCTCATAATTATATTTTAATATATACAGAAAATAAAGAACTGATGTTTATCAACATTAAAAAAAAAAAAAAAAAAACAATTTTATTGTTAATAATAATTATAAAATATTTAATAGTTAGTAAAAAGTGTTATAATTGAAATATAATAAGTTGAATAATTAAAGCCTGCTTCAATTATTTGTTATATTATTAATAATTATTAGTTTAAAATTATTGGAACTTATACAAGAATCAGATTTGTGTTTTTCCAATTCAATAAGTTATTATTATAGTTATTATTATTATTATTACTATTGTCTTTTTTGTTTTTTTTATAGGTAAACATTATTTCTTTATTTGATTTGTATATAGCAGTGTATACATTATGAAATAAACAACATCTCTCATATGTTAGTACAATGGGTTAAATGCTAGTTTGCCTACAGTAACCATATGACTAATATTGAAAAGAAAATTTAAAACAATATATTTATTATTACTATTGTTATTGTTATAGTATAAGAATTTTTATTATGAAAATAAGTTATAAATAGGTTGGAACTAGGGCTCCTAATGATATCACTTCGACACTTAAATTTATCATAAAAACATATGAGTAGGTTACAACTCATATATTAAATTTACTATAGATTGGTACCACTTCAATACTTAAATTTACCATAAAAACATATGATTAGGTCACAACTTATATATTAAATTTACTATAGATTGGTACCATTTCGATACCAGTTTGATACCAGTTCGGTACTTTTTTGGAGCCCTAGTTGGAACTGATTTGATTTTGTATAAAGATTAGTTGTAAACAGATTTAAGTATGTTTGATTTTTATAATAAAAGAGTAAAAAAGATTAATTGGTTGTTAGTTGTATATAGATCTTTTGATGAAATTAAGCTGGGTAAGGTTTTTAAAATAATTAAAAAATAATAAAAAATATAGAAAAAATAATAAAGTATAATAGTAGTTTTAATAAAACAAATTTTTTATAAAGATTATATTAAATAAATATTAAATTCAGCAATTTTGTTTGAATATATAATTAAGAGTATTTTTGATATATGAGAGAAAAAAAAAGAATAGTTTTAATAGTTATATAAGAGAGAAATATCTAAAAACAAAATTATAAAAAAAGATCATTATAGGTATTTTTCTATGCAACTAAAATAAGGAAAAATTTTCAACTTGCTTAGGTCTTGATCAAAAATTCTATTTCAATACAATAGTATTTTTTGAAGTTTTTATATTCTTAGTTTTAAACCTTATTTTTTTTAGAAAATAAAAGAAAGAAAAATACTTCTTGAAAAAGAATTTCCAAAAAAAAGTTTTTAAAAAATCAATAATAAATAGATAAGAGTTTTTTTTATATATAATATTTATTATCTTTTAAATTATAATGCAGGCAAATTTGTTTACATATTTAAAATTTTAATAAGTTTTTAAAAATTTTTATAACTTACTTATATTATAAAAAATATAATTTAAGATATTCTTTATTAATCTTATTAAGTTAAAAATTAAAAATTTATTAGAAATTTTTAAAATAAATAATTTTAAATTCTATATTTAAAATTTTAATATAAAAAATTATATAAAATTTATAGTGACCTATTATATTATTACACATCAGGAAATCTTTTAGCAAAAATCTTCAAAGATCTTCAAGTATAGACCTTTATCATTATTAAAAAACTCCAAAGCAAAAATTTATATATTAAACTTTGGAGATCTTCAATTTAATTTAATAATAATAAACTTTATTTATATTTATATATTCAAATTTAAATTTATTGACTTATAAAATTATTTTTATTATTATTTATTCTTGTTTACATTTATTTATTTGATTAAATCTTCACTTATTGCCAAAGTCCTTCTTTCTAATTTTTTATTTTCCAGTAGTTGTCCCAAATTATTCTTATTATTTTTACATTCCTCTGGATTATCTTCTATAGTAATAATTCGTCGATTAATCATTTTTTTATCTTTGCTACTTGAATTTTCTTCTTTGAATCCAAGACCTTTTTGAATTCTCTTCTAAAATATTATTAGCAATAATTTATAAAACTTCAAAGATTTTTAAAAACTCACCTTATTTTTTACTACTTTGCTTTTAATTAATGTTTTATTTATCAAAATATTTTCATTATTTGGATTAAGAACTGTTTAACATACTGTAATGGCGAATGCCACTTGTTTCTCGAAAGCATCTCTCTTTGGCCAGACTTTTTTGAAAATACAGGCTATCATGTTTTATGTCTCTCCTCTTGGACATTTGTGAAGGTTTTTAAAGCATTCTGCAGTCTTTTGAGATTGTTTCCAAACCAAAATATTGGTGGCGAATACATTTGTATTTATTGTATCCAAAAATCCTTTGCCAAAAACTGAAAACACAGCATTGCGAATTTTTAAAGCTATAGTTCCTCGAAGCGATCGATGTTGTTTCACGAGCTGTTAAAGCAATAAGGTTTAAATAATTGAAGAACTAAAATTATTAATATTTATAAAAATTACCACTTAATGAATATGTTTTTCATAATATGTTTTCTAGCGTTTTCTTGTGAGGTCTTTATAGAACTCTGAATGTTCTTGCTAAAAAAATTCCTTGATTGTTCAACAAAAATCTTCAGGATCCGGATATATTTTTTCAAAAAATACTTGTTTTGTGATACTTTTAATTACATGCTATTTAAGTAAAATATAAGTTTTTGAAGACCTTTGAAAAAATTCAAAATAAACATTACCTTGATAAAATCATATCCAGTAATTAAATATTGATTCACGTGAATTTCATTTTCTAGACAGGTAATCTTATTCTCTATAATTTTTTACTATTCTAATAATTGGTTGATTTTTTTATAAAGGTCTTTGTATGATTCTGTATTCTTTCAATAGTTTTATTAGAGACTAAATATATAAGTTAGTATTTTATTTTAAACTATAACAAATTTTTAAATATACCTGAAGTTTTTTCAGATGTTCTTTATGTTGTTGTGTCAAAAAAAGATTCAAAAAAATATCCAGAGAATCTTAATCACTTCTGAGATATTTCTGTTTCTATTTCAATAAGAGTCAAGAGTCTTTGTTTAGTAGATAATCCTTGTGTTCTCTGAGTGCTCTTTGCCTTTTTAAAGGACTTCAAAGTACTTTCTTAACTTTTTCCTTTTTCTTTTTTGGTAGAACTATAAATAAGTTTTTGAAACATTTTACATGTTTCTTGTTTTTTGTTTGACATTAAAGAAAAAGTGAGAACTTTAGAGATCTTATATAATACAAATTCAAAGAAATTATGTCATATTATGACTGCTAACTTTTCTTCATCACTTTTCGAAAATTATTTCATAAATATAAATTATTAAGTTATTATATGAAAATGAAATCATTTTATTATTTTATTAACATAATTATTACAACTTATAAATTAAATTTTTGATTGGTCAAAATTAATCAATATTATATTGATTAATTTTACACTTTTACTAGATTTCTTCAAAGGCTTTTAAAATAAATTACAAATGTCAATTTTGTTAACGCACCTTTTCAAGATATTCCTTTTATACAAGGTATGTTAGCAAATGTATTTTAACTGTGAACTCTAGTAACAAGTCTAATGAAGATTTAAATAAGTCAAAATTTCCTATTATTTTTAATAATATTGAAGATATGTAGAGCAAAAGTAATGAATATTTATTAAATAATTATTTATTTTAATATAATTATTATT
>CAJVPV010000660.1:0-19937 GCA_910591835.1 Acaulospora morrowiae | reverse complement strand
TGATGTATATGTAACATTGATAATTACTTCAATAAAATCCCTGCATCTAATGCCATTCTACTATAAAAAAAAAAAAATAAATAAAAAGCTATCAGAAATTTACAAGAGTATTCATAAACAGGAGATCTATTTATATATAAATCAAATAATACAAATCAAGATATATAATATACTTTATTTATATTACAATAATATTTACAAATTATAATTAGATAATTGGCTACTACACATGTCACTAGAGAACTTTAAATTTTCACATAATATATCTATATTAAAATTACTAGAAGTATTCCTATTAATAATAAAAAATATACTATAATATTCAACAATGGTATTTTTATGTGGAGTTGATGGTAGTTTTTGATTTTTATTGTGTTGATTTTTTTAAAAGAATTGAGAATATGTACTGATAATAAGTAAATAAATAGAATTAAGCATATTTGTTATTATTTAAAAAAATATTGAAAGAAGGAATAACTTAGGTTCTGATGATTCTGAGTCAAGAATGAAATTAGAAGAAAGTTTTTCAAAATGGAAGAGTATACTTAGAACTTTAATATTGTCGACTAGTTGAACATTATCAATTAAAGAAAGAGAAAGTTCTGAGTTGACATCTTGCAATAATTTAATCATTGTTTGTAGATCTGACAAATCTGACAAAACAGGAGTAATCCATTTTCTTGGAATTTCTCTTATATATTTGTTTTTGATTCTTGCTATTGCTAACTTAAAGTTGAAGAAATTTTTGTCAAGCTGTTTTTTGTAATACCTAATTTTGTTTTAATGATATTAAACTTGGCTGGCATTTTGAATCTGTTATTCTGATTGAGAATATTCTTAATTCATTTTGAACCAAAAAATAATTTTAATAAGAATTTTGATTTTAGATCTTTAATGAGATTATTGGCCTCATTCTAATCAGTAACTGAGAAAAGAATAGTATTGTTTTCACTATATCAATATAATGGAAGAAATGGGTATTTGACTTTTATATAATCTAGGGAAAGATATTTCACTGCGTAATTGTTTTTCCTTAGCAAATTGATTTTTTTTTTGAAGTCTTCAATACTATTATCTACTGGGAATTGAATAGTAAGATGAATTGGGATATTCTTGTATGAGGATGACAATATCATTTTTGGAAAAGGTATGTTAAAATATGTTTCCAGAAATTTGTTTGAAATGTAATAATGTTCTTTAAGTTGTTTAACTCTGAATTTGAGATCAACAAGTTCTTATCTATTGGTTAAAAGAAAAATATCTATAAATTATGGTTTGAGATCTTATGGATTATTGAATAAATCTGGTTTTTTTATAAAATATGATAGTGGAAAAAATTGAATTTATAGAAGGCTCTTAAGCTTCCTGTTATTTCACTGGCTTCTTTAATTGAGGATAATAGGATGGCCTTAAGCAATTTGATTTTAATAATAGCTAGGATATCTTTAAGATTTTCTAAGAAGTAAGATAAATTATTTTTGATATGTTCCTTACAAATATTATAGATTTTATAATAATTGATTTTTTGAAGGATAGGATCCATAAAAAAATTGAAATCATATTCGAGCAGTTGGACAACTTGCCAGAACTTAAAAGAAAGTAGGTCATTGGATCTGAGGTAGGCTACGAATAGTGCTTTGTTAATGATTGTTCTAATTTTTCTCCTTGTTACTCTTGCAATATAGCCAATGTTGTTTGTTTTTAGATAGTTAGAGTGAAATTCCTTTTCAATTTTTTGTACTCCAATTGATATTGATCTTTTAATAAGTTTACTTTTGCGAAGGTTCTAAAAAAGTTCTTGTTATAGTGTTTGATTTTTGAAAATACTCCCTTAAGAGATATGCAAGGATGGCCTTGTGGATTGAATTTGATTTTGAGAAAAAATTCTACTATAGATTTAGCAGTTTGCTTACATTGGTTAAGTTTTTCATATAACCTGATTATATTATCTTTCTTGAAAGAGAGTATGTCATTTCTGATGTCAGTATTAGTTAGCTGGAAGCTATTTTGAATTGATTCAAATATTTTGTTGGTTTCATTAGCCCATGTGCTAGGGAGGAATTTCAAGGTCTCAATTGATTGGCTTGGGGAAAGTTGGTCATCAATTTTCATATCAGTATTGTTAATATATATAATGCTGTATATGGAAAACAATTGGATATGATGTTGTACAAGTCAATTTGATTGTTTAATTGATTTTCAGGTATGATTGTACAGAAGTTAGGTTGATTATTTTCTTTGTATTTAGAGGTTGGTGCATGTTATATTTCATCTTCACAATCAAGTTGTATGGTATTGTTGTCAATTCTTTCTTCAATTAGGGCAGAAGTGTTTGGAAAGGATATAGAAACTTTGGTTTTTTGCTCCAAGGCAAAAGTTTTAAAGTTTTTATCAATGTTTATATTGAGCTTATTTCAAAAGATATAAAGTCTATAGTTAAGTTTTTGTTTTAACAGTTCTTTGAGAATATTGGTTCTATTTTCATCAAATAGAAAGAATATATACTAATATTCAAGAAAAGAGTTAAGGACATTAAGGGGTATTGAGTTTAGAAGTGTCACTTTAATATTGGTATAATAGTTTTTTAGCCTTTTCTTTTGGATTTCAAATAATACTATATTACTTTGTAGCTTTTTTGATTGTTTTTTTGAACATGGACTGGAATTAGCCATACTTTTGGAAGGTTTATAAACTTGGGAAGTTTGATAGTAAAGATTGATAGAGTAATAAATATAATTTTGCTTTTGATATTTTTATAGATAATAATTGCAGGCACTTGTTTATATCAGTGATAAGGACATCAAGGAGGGCATATATAGGTTTAGCTACTTAACCCTTAAAAAATGCAAAGGATCCTTCAAGGTCTTTAACAGTTTTTTTTTGTGAAAAAATTTTGTATTTTTTTTTATAGTAATTTTTTTCAAATGCAAAGAAATTAAGAAAGAGTTTTAATTTTATATTGTTTATTTATTATCTTATTTTATTTTTTTTTTCTTTATTATTTATTAATTATATATATTATCTTCGAAAAAAATCATTAAATTATATATATATTATTCTTTATATATTATTATTTTATTTATTTATATTAAAAAAACATATATTTAAAGATTATATTTTTCCTTTAATTATCTTTAAAGTTATTTGCTCCACTTTTATATTAATAAAGTTTTTTTTAATTAATAATAAACTATTGATAACCATCATGATTTTTTTTTAAATTATTATACAAAATCTTAATTATTTCAAATTTCTATTTTCTATATAGAAAAATATTTCAAAACAATTTTTACTTCTTTCAAACAATTCAAAATTAATTTCTTTTAAAATCAAAACAAAATTTTTTTATAAAATTCCTATTATAAACAAAAATATAATTTTAAAGTTACAAAATCTTATATTCCTTCTATAAGTTTAATTTTTTTTAGACATTTTTTTTTAAATACTCTTATTATTTTCAAATTACTTCTTCAACTTTTCAAAATTTTTTTTTATATCTTTTTCCTTTAACAAAAAGAAATGAGCCAAAGAATCTAAACAAATTAGTTAGTAAATTAAGAATATATTATTTGATTCCAATTAAACTTTCTAAGTTCTATTTCAATTTATTATATTAAAAATTTCTTTATTTTTTTTTTCAAAAAATTTAGCATTAAAATTTCTATACTTATTTTCTATAGATCCTTTTAAACAGAATCTTAATACAATAATTAAAAATATCAAAATCAAATATTTCTTTATATGACTTCCTTCTAACTTTTTTTCTCAAAAAATCTTTTTTAATAAATTTGAAAATATTATTTCAAATTTAACTAATACTGAAAAAATATCCAAGCTCTTATCAATATATTTAAAAAAAAATTTTTTTTATTTATCTTTAGAACTACATTAAGTTTTTTCAAAATTTTTAAACAATAAATTTTAATTGTCAAAAAAAATTTTGGATTTCAATTCTTTCCTAAATATTAATGAATTTTTTCTAAAGATAAAAACTAAAGAAAAACAATTAAAACTTTTTATAATTATTATAAGTTTTAAAAAATTTTTAAATTATTATTTAATATTTTTCTTATTCTATTATCAGAAAGTTTTTTTAATTAATTAGGTTTTTAAAAATATTAAAGTTTTAGACTTTATTATTTTATTATTAGATGATAAATTTCTTTTAATATATATTTTTGAACTTTACAAAATCTTCGAATTTAAAAAGAATTTTTGAATCATTATTATTTTAGAGAAGTTTTTAAAGACAAGGTTTAATCCTATATCTTTTTTAATTTAATACTTCTATAATAGCAAAATATAATTACAATAGTATAAACATTGTTATTAAATATATTTCTATTAATTACTTATCTTAAATATATTTTATTAATTTCAATACATTTTAACAAAACATTTTAAACTTTACTATTAATTTTTGTAATTCAATTTGTTTATTAACATATTTACTATTCCTTTTAATAATCAAACTTCCAATCAAATTAATTCTAATATAATTTTTCTTATAATTTTTAAGATCTTATTTTACTTTCTACAATAATATAAAAGGTTTCAATAATTTTATCAAACTTCAAATTCTTTTTAACTCTAATAATAATAGATCAATATTGTTCCGTATAAAAATCAAGCTTTAAAAAATAAATTTATATAAAAAACATTAACAATAGATTTATTATCTATAAAAACTCTATATTGATAAAGAATGGAACTGCTATTATTATAAAAAAAGTTTTTTTCTCTTATATATTTAGAATTATTGCCTTAGAATTTTGATTTTCTATTATTCTAAAATTCAAAATCAAGATCAATATTCTTCTAATAATAGTCTATCTTTCATATAATTAAAAAAAAAAATAGTTATGAATTTTTATACCAGTCTATTTAAATTGTTTTATATTCAAGTTTTATTATATTACTATATTTCAAGTGATTTTAATTTCTATTTCAGAAATACTTTATCAAGTAGTACCCAACTTTATTAAATAAATGATTTGTTTATAATTATTTTAACAATTATATTAATATGAATAATAATTTAATAAGAAGTTTTTATTTATTTTATTTTTACAAGTATATCAGAAATAGATTAACTTAAGTTTTCAGAAATCTAATATCTAAAATTATTTAAAACAAGATTTGCAAATGTGATATTATTTCAACAAATCATTATTTTATATTTATTAAATTAGATTAATTTAAATTTAAAGAAATAAAGTTAACCTTCAAATTCAATATTAAAAAAACTATTAAAAAAAAACTTAATTAACTTTATCAAATACTTAAATTTATAGTTTTGTATTTCTTTTTTAGTTACTTAAAAGAATTTAACAATTTTATCAAATCTTCTATAAACAAGTTTATTAAAACAATCAAAGTAAATATCTCAAAAAAAAGCCAATATACTAAAATAAAAAAAATTACTTATAACTTAATCAAAAAAATTTATAAGACTATAACAAAATCAAAAATTGAAACTTTTTTGTTCTAAAAAACAATCTAATAATTTTATATTTTAATACAAATTATTATTATTATTTTTCTGCAGTCAACTCAGAACCTACTTATCACCTCTTAGCCTCCTGATATTTCTTCGGGATGCATTGAACTATTTTGATAATAATTTTAAATACTTGTCTCAGGCCTAAGCCTCTAAATATAGACATTAGAAGTAAGTAAGTTGCTATATCAAGGCAAGCAGACCATGCTAGAATGCCTTGACATTTAAAGCCTGCAGTCACCAACTACAGTATTTCAACTGTTTAGTTTAGCCAAGACTTACTAGAATTTAGTCAATGAGATATCATTGGCAGGATGAGGGTATACCAGTATATCAAATTCATTTAGGAATCAGATCCAGTCTCACCCTTCCTAATTTAACCTAGCAATATATGTATGGAGTTACATTTTATAGGGTCATACAGTCAACTGTTACAAGTATAGCCCTTAGGATAGAATATCCCATGATATAAACAACTTCTTGCACCCTGACCGGATTCTTGCTACCATTGAACATGTGAAACTTTTACTGATAGTTGTGCGACTAATGGTTTTAGCCATCTGTATCTTTCTTTCCACTACTAGAAAGATTCCATGAAACTTCTTCCTTCTTTTGAAGGTATTTTTCAAGCAATATTTGATTAGAAAGTTTATTAATCAGATCATTTATCTTTTTGACCTATGGGGTGTAGTCTACCCATAAGACTTCTTGATCATTGGAACAATCCAAATTACTCTTTATTATAAGTTACAGGGGCAGTGACACAAAGTCACTATTTGGGATGTGTGAATTGTCCCCCAGCTAAAGTTGAACTATAGGTCATATATTAGTCTTATCCTGCCTTAGCCCACTGGACTATAACTGGATAGGTTTTATATTTTAATACAAATTATACTATTAATATGTTTACAAATAAACTTAAAAAGTTAAAAATATTTTTAATTAAAGAAAAATTGATATAAATTTATTAAAAAATATTGATATAATCTTGAAATCATAATAGAAAAATTTATATTAAACTAAAAGCTATATTAATAGAACATTAGAAAAAAATCAAACAAAAATTAATTTATCTTATATATTTAATAATAAAGATCAAATCAAAAATATTTTTAATATAGTTAAAAACATTGTTATTAATTATTTTTAAAACATTTTATAACAAAAACTATTTCATCTGTCTAATTTTTCAATTGGCAAAAAATATATAATTTTTTTTTAATAGATTATAAACTATATAAAAAAGTGTTTTTTATAATCAATTCTTCAATTCTTAATAAAATTATTAAAAGTTTTTTCAAAACAAAACATTAGAAAAATTAAAAATCAGTTATAAAATCATCTAACTCTTAGAAAAAAATATTATTAAATCAATATATAATATTTTTAACTCTATTGTTTAGATATCTTTGATTCTTTTCTTATAAAAACAGATCATTATTATTTTAATTTTCAAAAAGTAACATGAGATTATAATTTAAATCTTAAAAAGTATCTCAAAAATATAACTATTTATATAAAAAATATATTAAATATCAAATTTATTAATTTATTATTTAAATTCAATAATATTATTAAACTTATCTAATATTAGCTTATTTTTTATACAAAAATTACAAGATATAATATAGAAATAATATAATTCAGATTTTTTTTTGGAAGGATTAAATAATACTATATTTTTATTAAATTATTTATATCCAATTATATAATTATAAGATCTATTCAAGTTAATCTACTTCTTTATCTATAGCCTTATTCAGTTATATTAACTTTATATATTGCTTGAATAAATCTATATATTGAATGAAATTTTTAAGGAATAAAATTTTACCACTAGTTTTAAATCATCTAATTTAATCTAGATCCTGATAATTATTGATTAAAGTATATATCTTTTAGAAATAATTATAATATTCAGATATTCTATTCAATATTTTTTATCTGAAACCTTAAAAAAGATATTGTATTTTTTGTTATCATCTATAATTTCAAATTTTTCTTTTTATTAAATTTTCTTCTTTTAAGCAAATATAAAATTAAAATAGCTTCAGATTAAAGTATTCTTTGTGCTATAAAGTTTGTTATATCAATTGAAGTTGTAAGCTTTTATTAAAGTTAGATAAGAAATCTTTTCTTGTATAATTTTTTCTGTTTCAACTTAATTTCAATCCATAATTATTAGAAAGATCAAAGATTTTATCTTTATGTAACCTAACTAAATTTGATTAGAATTCAGATATTTAAGTATAACATTTGTAGAAAAACCAGTAAATTCACAAATAAAAGATAATTTTATACATTTTGTTTTTTGTAAATATTAAATTAAAAACATATATTTGATAATCTGAAAGTACTATCCACTATACTATTAATCTATAGGTAATGAAGTATAGATTTTTGAGATCTGTGAAAAAAGTAAAAGTATTTGGATTTAAAACTGATTCTGATTCAAAAAATTCTTTAACTCTATTAATTTCAAAAATATATACTTTATGATAAAATTACATCAAGTCAATCACTTCAATCTGTTTTACATTATATAATATTCAGATAGCTTTCTGCTCAAAAGAGATATATAAATTTGGTCAAAGTTCATAATGTCAATGCAAATTAGTTCATTGATCTTGCATTCTATGGTCACTTCATATGTAGCAATTCTGTTAACTATATTATACTGGGATCAAGTTATAAGGCAAAGTTTATTAATTATTAATTGTATAGTACTTATCCTAATTGTTTCTATTTTTTAATTATTCCCAAGTCATTTATATATATATATATATATATATATTCTTTTTTTTTTTCCCTGTAATCAAACAAGTATTTATTGTGTTTATTTAATCTTATAGAAGAAAACATAATTGTTTAAAGATATTTATATATAAACCAATTATTTATACTTGAATACCCATCTTAGGCTATTAATCTCTAGATATGATTTTGGAGATGAATAAAGTTGCTTCCTTTCGTTTTCCATTCCTGGGAAAACTCAAGTTCATCGCCTGCAGTTCATTACTACAGTTCATCTTGGTAACATCTTGATTACATTATATTCCCAATCATTTTTTTCTCTCTTTGATTCTGCCCCATAACACCTTTGCAATTCCTGATATGTAATCTGTACTGGTCTTTGTTGATAAGGATTCTCCTAATTTGGATTCTGGTAAATCTTAATGGATTTTCTTTCCTCTTTTCTTTGGATTTTGGGGATGGTCCGAATAGGGCTTCAAAAAGTATCGAACTGGTACTAAAGTGGTATCGAAATGGTACCAATCTATAGTAAATTTAATATATGGGTTGTGATCTACTTATATAAATTTATAGTAAATTTAAGTATCGAACTGGTATCGAACTGGTATCGAAGTGATACCATTAGAAGCCCTAGGTCCGAGTCTTGATTGGATAAGGAACTGGCCTTGCCCTTGCCTTTTTCCAAAAAGCGCTTCTTGTATTCCTGTATCTTCTCATATCTTGGGTTTCAAATCAGTTATCTAATTCTCTTGCATCAAAAGTCTGAAATTTTATTAAGAATTTTTCTGGCTGAAACTTTGGAAATCTTCATAGATCAAAGTAAGTTAGTTCATTCTTTTGAGTCCTCTTTTGTCCAGAGGCCGATCACTATATTGGTCAGGTTCTTGGCCAAATCAGACTTTTCAACTTCCCATCTATCTAACAGTTCCTTTATTGCTATAAGGCCTGTATTATCTTTTTTATTTGTGTATTGGGATATCCATGTCTTAATGAGCTTGTCTTGGATCTGGCTCCATATATTCTTTTTGATTTTCTGTACCTCCTTACATGTGAGAAGATGGTTTAGAGTCTCTTCCTGAAGTTGACAGAATACATATGAGCTATTGGGCATTTCTAAGGCTCCTCTCTTAATTAAGACATTCATGGTCGGAAGTTCATTATGGATAAGTTTGGCCTTGAACATTCTACTTCTTGCTGTTTTTATGGATATTGTTAAGGACCCTTCCCCTTTGTCAAAGTCTCACAATCCTTTCCAGTCAAATTTCTCAAGATTTTGGATTTCTTCTTTTCACTTTTGTTGTATCTGGTTTTGTAGTATCCATTGTATTAGTACATCCCTTTCATTATAGTCCTTCAGAAATGTCCTGGTTAAGATATTGATAGAAATCCTGTTTCATTCTAGCACTGTAATTGGAATTGCTATTGATAGAGATTCCTATTGAATTTCTAGTTTCTCCCTAGCCATTTTCGCCAGATGGTTCACTTGATTGTTGAAAGCATCTTTACTATGAGCTTTGACTTTTGTAAGTTTAAGTTGCAAATTTTTTTTATTGATGATGCTGATCAGTCTTGACCAAAGCTGCCAATTTGGCTTCTTCATTCATTTTTTTAGTGTATTTTTGGGATGCTGTTTGCTTATGAGTAAGTATGTATCTATACAAGAGGAACTATCTGTTCTTATTTTCACCACACTGTTAATTGGGACTGAAAGGGTTGCCAGGAGAATTGCTACTAATTCTGCTCTGGTTGATGAGGGCCAATTGTCTACTGCTGCTTGAAATGATCTTTCAGGATTTGGACCCTCTATATCCATGCTGCATTCATTCTTATGGATTGGTCTTGTGTCTGTCCTAGTGAACTGTCTGTATAAAATTGATATGTACCTGTATATCTTTGATTTACGTTTTGATGATATTTCTCACATAGTAGTCTACAAAGGTCTCCTGCTACTATATTCTCATATATGATCTGCTTTCCGTAGTCTTCAATTTCAACAGAATGGAACTTGGATGTGGATGTATTCTGGTGGTAAATCTTTTTTATCTTGTTTTTGGCCAGGTTCTCTAGTGTGTATACCTCTATCAGGATGGTTGGCCTTTTGTTTTGCTGGTGTTTTTTGATATTGTTGATCTATGCAAATATGAGTGTAAAGTTTTCTTCTGTGTTTCTATGTTCTAAGGACATCTTCGTAAATTCAGTTGTTCCTGGGAGAGTGTTAGCACTGATTTGATAGTGTTCAGTCACACTGTTGGTAGTTGTTAGTGCTCCCTTGCTTCTGATCCAGAACAGTTCCTTGCTGGTGCTGTTTATACTCACTTGCCAACTCCATCTCCTCAAGTCCACTAACTTTTCTGGTGTAAAGAGTGATCTGTCTTGCTTTACCCAGTTATATCTTGTTCAGCTTGTCTTCAGCACCCCAAATTCATTTGCCAATATTTGTTTTACTAAGAGATATCATTTTGGAATTGGATCCCACCCTTGGCTCTGAGATTCTTAAATCAATTTCCAGTTCAGGTGGCTATTTGATTCTTTGTCTATAAGTTGATTCACAAACATGACGTTATGTTTTCTTAGATTAGGTACTGTTTTATCATATGCTTTGGAATCGTTTAGCAGGATTTTGATTGTAATATGTCCCCCTTTCTATTGGAATATGCTTTTCCAGTATGAATCTGAGAAGATCATCCCCAGTTTATTGGCTATTTTGATCGTTTGGGCTAAGAAATTCCTTGTATATGCATTGTGTAATGTGTCTTCAGAAAGCATGTTTGCTGGCTCCCAATATTTAATTTGTGCTTGCTTCAGACATATTAGAGTGGATATATCGGAGTGATCCATATTGTTGAGGTGGTTTATAAAGTTGGTGATTTGGCTTTCAGTTTGAATTTCTCTTATACTTTTAATTTTGTAGAATGCTTTGTGATATATGGCTGAGTTTGGCATTGTCTTCGTAATCTTGGCTGCCTGCTTGAGAGCTTTTCTGAGTTGTGTTGAGAGAATGTTGGCTGTAAGGATACTTATCGAACTGTGTTGCATCCTGTATTCGATTCTGGAAATGAGAACTCTATTGATTATGTACTCAACATGCTTGTCTGTTATTAACTTCTTTCTCAGGTTTGGAAGCACCGCTTGAATTTCTTGGTAGATTCTGTTAGTCGTATCTTTGATCTGATCTTTGTTGCCTAACCAGATACCCAGGAATCTCGAATGACATTTGCGATCTAATTCTATAACCTCTTCTTGATTGACCCCAATCTGGACTCTGTTGAGCTTCTTGTTTAAACTATTGATCATAATCAATACTGATTTTTTCCCATTAATTTGGGAGTCATTAGCTGTGTAGAACCCCTTTGCCCTTTCTAAGATGTACCTCATGTCTTTCTGAGACCTGGCTATCCATATGGTATTATCCATATATGCTATTGCAGCTTGTCTTATTGATAGTCTTTTATGGGTGTTGGGGTTAGTTGTTGCTTTATTGAAGTTTGTTGTTCATGTACAACTCGACATGAAACCCAAGTTTAGGTTTTCTTGAATTTCACAAAGGAGGGGGTCATAGAAGATTCTCCACAAGAGGGGTAACAATGTCTCTCCTTGATCAATTCCATCCCCTACTATTACCTCTTTGGTAAGCCCAACATCTGTGATTATCTTAATCGACCTTTGTGTAAGGGGTCCAGTAAGAGTCAGATGATTTTCCTTGGCACTTTAATTCTTTGAAGCACCCTTTCCAGCATTTCTAAACTCACTGTGTTATATGCTTTTGCTGTGTCTTGGAAGAGGATCCAAAGTTTCTTCCCTTCCTTATGAGCTTCTTCAAGGATATTATTTAACAAGTATATGGGTTCTGATATACTTTCTCCTGGAAGTCCTGCAAAGTTGGGTCCTTTAAGTATCCTGTGTTTCTTACAGATAAGTGCCAAGCAGTTGTTGAGGATTTTGGTGAAACATTTATATATTGTTTCAAGGAGAATTATTGGTCTTGTATTGCTGAGTTCTCCTTGCCATTCCTTACCCTTGGAAATTGGATACAAAAGGTTGTTTTTCCAAGTTGCTGGTGTGACTCCTGAGTTGAGAAACAGGTTGAAAAAATTAAGGAGAGTTTTTTTTACTATAGAATCTAACTTTTTGAGCATCTCATATTTTATTTTGGATAGTCCTGCTGCCTTATTGTTGGATAGATCGGATAGAACTTCTTTCAGTTCATCCAGTAGAATCTCCTCCTTCATACTGTTGTATCATTCCTCTTGTATCTTGGCTTTAGGCTTGTATTACTTCTTCTATTGATTATTCAGGAGGTCAAAGTTGTTGTTACGCTTTCAGAAGGCCTGCTGATAGTAATATTGTGTTTGGTTCAAGATTTCTTCCTCATCTATTGTAATGTATTCTCTATTATTTTCATCAACTATTTTGATCCTGTCGATCGTGATATTATCTCTAAAATTATTTGTTTGTATTTGAACTATCCTTCTTTAATTAATTTTGAGGCTTCGGCATCTAGCTTCAATTGTCTCCTGTATTTCTTGATTGATTCGCTTTCTCTCTTCTTGAATACATATTTTCTTTAGAATTGATTTGATGAGATACATTTGTTTCATGATATGTGTTATGTTATTGTTGGTTGTGTATATATTAAGAATCTCTAATGCTAAGCTGGCTTGTGGGTTATCTTCTACTATTTCCGAAGCCCTGGATATCCAAATGTTAAGTTGTTGTATTAAGGAAAGGGATATTGATGCCAGGTCCTCATTTTTGAATTTCTTTATGATCTTGTAAAGGTTTTTGTATACTTTGATTAGGTTTTTTTCTTTGGCATACTTTGTTGTATTGCAAGTACTTATATGTTTTCTGAGATCTTTCTTTTCCCAGTAAAGATTATTGAATGCTGTAACAATTATCATTTTTTCAAAGTCTTTCCAAATTTCTTGAATCTGTGCTAAATTCTCTCTATTGTTTGTTTGTTGAAGTGCTACTAGCCTTTCAGGAAGTTTGATTTAATAATTCTATTATCAACCTTGGATTTGTATTTGTTCCATTGCTTATTAGTGGTTTTGTTGATATCAATTATCTTTTCATATTTTTGTTTAACTTTGATATGTTGAATTGCAGGAGTTGTGGGTGTATGAAGAAGTACACCTTTAGTTATTTTAAAGTCTAGCAAAGTATGATCACTATTTGTAACTTTAACGAAGCTACGGTTCTGCAGTTGGAATATATTATTTGCTATTGCCATTGAGCACCAGACATAGTCTATTCTACTTGAGCTTGTACTATTTTTCCAGGTATAGGAGGGTTCCAGTTTTTCCCAGAGTTGGTGAAGATCCACAAGATTCAAATTTGAGAGGTGGTTGAATATTGGAGCTTCTGGATCTTCTGGAGGAGAGAAGTTATTATTTGTTTTAATGCTTGCATGGTCCTGTCTGGGATTGAGTACTGCATTGAAATCTCCCATTACTATGATCTGGTAATACTGTTGAATTTTGTTTTATATTAATGTTTGGATTTTTCTCTGAATGTTGATATTTTTTTGTTTGTTACAAGGGAGATATATTTTGGCTACCCATGTTTTGTGCTTTTTGCTGAGAAGATTGATTGCTACTAGGTGACTCTCAATCTTGTCTACTTATATGATATACTTTTCTATCTCTTTGTGCACCAGTAAAAGCACTCTTGCACCTCTTGGATTATTAGAACAAGAACTAGGAAAGCATTTGTATTTATCTTTACTATTGCTAAATACAAATACTTGATTGTTAATAGTAAGTTTAGTTTCGCTTAGTCCAAGAATGTCAATTCTTTTGTCCCATATCTCTTGGATCAGTATTTCTTGGTCTATTGTTCTTGTGATACCTCTAATGTTATGAGTTCCTAAGTATATATTATTATTTAGGAAAGACTTTTTTTGTTCTGTAAGAAAGGTATTGATTTTATCATTGGTTGGGAAGTTGGTTGTATTTTTGGGTTGGTCTGAGTTGTCATCATCTGTGATATGTTATATGAGTTAATTAAATACTGGAGAAGAAGCTTGTTATGATTCACCCTTTCCAGTATTTGTTATTAATTCAACTGGGATGTCTTTAGGAGGAGTATTGAGACTTTTTATTATTACTCCTTCCACTTTCAAGTTTTGTCAGTCTTGAGTTAATGGTGTCTAATATGTTGATGACTTTGGTCCATAGGTCCATCTCAGCTGGTCTCTTTCCTTGCTTTCTTGTGTCTATGGGTTATTTTCCTTTCTCTCTTTTGTTCTCCTGCCTATAGTTTGTCAGGGGCTTTTCTTCTTCTTCTGTTTCTATAAAGCTGATAGAGGATAATGGCATATCTATATATTTAGTCTGACCTAAGGAAGTTCCTTTTTTTCTTTTTGTGTGAACGTAAGAGCTTTCCTGAAGTGTATTCTCCTGTGTATACATCTTTGTGTTGTCTTTGATACTCCATCAGGTTTTGCATCCAAACAGTTCCATATATAATGTTAACATTCTGTTTAAGTCTTCCTGACTCTCAAATCCAAGAATAGCGAAGTTTCTTCTTTTTCCTGTTCCACTGTTAACTGGAATATGAACTGTCTTGACTTTGAGGTGTTTTGTTGCATTCATGATTCTGGATACTGAGGTGGATTTTCCTATTCCATAAAGTCTTGTGGTTATTTTGTTATGCTCTGCTAGCGTTTATTGGTAGTTCTCCAGTGTAGTGATTCTTGCCATGGTCTCTTCTATTGGTATTGCCCAAATCTTATGAATGTTTGTTCAAACAGATTTGAAGGAGAAAATGGCACTGTTGTATTTGTAATTTCTCTTGGTGATTCTTAGAGATTCTACTTCTCTGTATTTATTAAGTATGCTGCAGATGTTTTTGGATAAAAGGTGCTGGAGAATATCTAGGAGTATCATTTGATTTGATACTTCTGTCTCTATTGAAGATAACGATGATGTTTCAAAAGGTGCTTTGTTTCCTGTATTACTATTTGTGATAATAATGATGTTGTATTCCTGGATGTATTCTAATAACTGTTGCTTGCATTTGTGTGTGTCTGTTATATTGTTGAAGTATAGGATTATCCATTTGTTTTTTCCAATGGCTAGCACCTATATGCTTTATGTTCCAGTGGTACACCTAGCTTTTTAGTTATATATTGTAGCTATTCTTCTCTACTAATGTGTGGGAATGAGTTGCCTTTGATTCTTAACTGGATCTTTCCTAAATGGTCAGCTAGATTAAAGTAGTTGATAGTATTGTGCATATCTTTTTCTGGATTAAAGCTCTTGTTCCTATTGGAGTTATTTGTCCTATTCTCTTTTGTTTTTTTTGTTAAGTGTTTCTGAGTTTGTATTTGGATCAAGCAAAAATTTTCTTTATCCTTTGAGTTGACTTTGTTTATACATGCTGTTAGGTTTTTTTCATATTCAAAGCAAATGATATACCATCCATTACCATTGAAAAAAAGATATTGAATAAGGTGTTGTTTGTCTTCTGAGAGCTTGAGCATATTGGCCAAATATTTGATTTATTCAAGTTTGCTGTCTCCTGGTATGTTTGCTGTCATTACTCCAGCTTTGTAAGACCCTTTTTCACAGATATAAAAAGGATTTGTTGATTGGTAATGCCTATTTCTCATTACGTAATCTGGTATCATTTTGATATCTAAGCTTGGAGTTGAGATGGAAATGTTGATATTTGTATCTTTTTCTATAGGTTGTTGTTCTTCCATAGTTATTTCTGGAATTTGTGTTTTCTCTATTGTGGTTAAGTCTCCTTTAGCTTGTTTCTCCATTTCTATTTCAGAAATTTGTTGATCTGCGTCTAATAATTCTTGGCTTGTACTATTGTATGTTGTTTGGGCTTGTTCGGTATTGTTTTGTTCTAAGTTGTCCTGTATTGATTGGAGTATGCTTAAAATTTAAGTGACTTGCTAAGGGTCTTCAATTAAGAATCTATTTAGGATACTCATGTCATGTTGATTAAATTTCCATATTTGTTTGATGTATTCTTTTGCTAAAGCCCACTTGACTGCCATTTTTGAATCAATATTAAGGAGCTTTGTAGCGACAGTATCAATAACTGTGATATTTATAAGAGCTCCCAAGTCTGCAATTTCCGATGATGTGTTAGTTGATCCATCTTCTATGAGAGTGTGAAGCCATCTTTGATCTCCTTCATTATGATTGTCTTCTAGTGTTCTAAGGTAATCTATTATTTGGTTCTCCAATGAAATTGTTGATACTTCTGCTATTGTGTTGTATTTATATAATTGCATTACACATGCTTATATTATGCTGTTTATCCGTTATTTTGGTGATATGTGCCCTTTCTTAATTAGGTTGTTGTTTTATTTATTTGTTTGTTGTTGTTTTGAACATGGAATATAGCTGAACTTTAATTTTGACTCTATAAACAAATGTATTTGCTTTCTTGTTTTGATCTGTGGAAAAGTATGCACATGTGTTTATGGTACTGCTAATCTTTTGATAGGGGTAATCTGGTTTTGGTTTTTTGATTCCAATGTAGATCAGTTTGTGTGACGATTGTTGTTTATAGTGTAAGTTTTGTTTAATATTTGCTTTTCTTCTAAACACAGTGTTGAGAAAGTCTTGATACCCTCTGGTTTTGTATTAGTAGTGAGGTTGTCTGGTTTACCGAGTATTATCTGGCTGATACAAGGCCCTACTGATGTCTAAAGAGATATCTAACCTGGTACACGACTGGCTGGTAGCTTGTAAGGTGTGATGCTGACTTTCTCTTTTATTTAATTGTGAATTGTGTTTTTTGTTTTTTTCTTCTTTCCAATAAGAAAAAACAAGTGTATATCTATTTGTATTGAAATAAAAGCAAAAAGTTAATATTCTTTTTAGGTTCTGTGATACCTGTTGTATGTGTCCTCCTTGGATTCCAAAAGTAACAGTGTAGTATTTCTTTCTTGTGAAAGTTTTCCTTAGGTGTTTCTCTGGTGTTTCTTGAAGTGTTTTGTAAATTTTCAAAAAAGGAAATTTTTGGAAATTTGTGGTTTTTCGGGAAAGAGTTTTTTTTTTTTTCACCCCAAGTTATTTATATATATTTTAACTTTATACCTATTATATATATTATTTCTAATATACTATTTTTATCTGATATATTCTTTATACTTGATATATCACTTATATCTTATATACTTATTCTTATAATTTCCTATTATTTATCCATTATATATATATATATATTTATTTTTTTTATAATAGAATGGTATTAGATGCAAGGATTTTATTGAATAATCATTAATTTTTACATATACATCAAACATCGTCTATTGTTATTACAACAGTTAAATATTAACCTATTTACTTTTATTACCCTAGCGATATTAATACCACTCATAAAGTAGGTTTATATATTTTTGAAGGGATTTATCTAAGAAATAAAAATCCTATCACTAGTTTTTAAACCACCCAACCTACCGGTCCATATTTATATAAGAGTAATTAATACTGCTAACTATTTTCTAAGGTTGTTTATTATATCACATCTTTTTGCTTACCTAACCTTATGGTAGAGGACTCCCAATATGATGTGTTCCCTAGTGAATTGCTCTGGTTTTGACTGTTGATTGGCTTTTAGTTACCAAATCCAGGAGCTCTTGTGGCCAAGTAGGGCACGACTCCTTAAGGAATTTCTTAAGACTCTATTTCTTAAGAATTTTTTTTAATCTCCTAATAAACACTCCATGCAGATCTGGTTGGCTTAGGCTGTTAAATCTAGAGGCATAAATGCCAAGCAGGATGCAACTTCTTATATAAACCATTGATCAATACTGTTTTACAAGAGTAGTATTAATACAGTACTCTTTTTCAAAGCTTTCTTATTCATTAGCCAGCAGGAAAGAAAAGTGTTATATAGGCTTTTGATAAAATGAAGTATAGCCCAATCTGTATATCCAAATAGATGGTTGTGATTAGTAACTGATAAGAGTTAGATAAGATGGAATACAGCCTAGTCTGTATATCCAAATGAATGGTGACATCTTATATTAGATGACCATTATGGCACTATCCAGACGATCGTCACACCACTATACCTTAACAGGAAGATCACAATCTCAACACCCGTTGAATTAACATGTGAACTGGCTTCTTATAAAAAACAGTATATAATTGGTTATTTATCTATTATATTTTCTTTATAACAATATAAATTTATTTCCAAATTAAAGTTTTATTCTAGCTTATTAATCCTACTTAAACTATTATCAAAACTTATAAAAAAACAATAAAAATTAAAAAAAATATGTTACTTAAAGAAAAATATTATTTTTAAATCAGTTTATCAATTTAAACAAATATTTAGACTATCTATTTGATACTATTTGCAATAATTCTTGTATTATTATTTTTATCAATTCATCTATATTATTTATTTTAAATATTTATTCAAAACCTATTATTATTAAAATTTTATTTTAATAATTTAATTAAATAAGTCTTCAATACTTCTCAAGTTTAAGAAAAAAATTTTAAAATATATACTTTCTTTTTAATTCTTTGATATTATCTCAGTTAATAAATATAAATCAAATATATCTTTATTTTATTCAAGCTTTCAAAAACAATATTATTATCAACAGTCACAAAATCATACTTTTTTATTCCAATATATCTATAGTATATCTAATATTTTCTGAATCATTTATAATATTATTAAATAATGTTTAAACTTTTTAATTATTAAAGTTAAAGATAATAAAAAAATCTTTTAAAAAAACTTAAAAAGTTCAAGAAAAATAATTAAAAATAATTATTTTTCTATTATAGCAAAAATCAATTTTTTTTTAATTTACTAAATCCAAGTCAAAATATATAGAGGATGGACAAAAGTTTATGGACAACTTTTTTTTTTTTTTTAAATAAAATTTAATTTAAAAACTAATTTAACTTTATTAATAAAAAATATACTCAATACATATATGCAACGTATTCAATTTTTAAAAATGTATCATTATATAAAAAAATTTTTTTTTTTTATTTACTTGAAAATTTCACTTCAATTTTCACATAACTGCTAATGCCTGCTAATAAAAAATTAACTTCTGAACAAAATGCTGCCATTATTTATGGTTACAAAAAAAAAGATACCTATCATAATATCGCAGCCAATGTCGGATGCAAAAAAAGTGTGGTGGGTAACGTTATAAAGCGTTTTATTGAAACTGGATCACAAAATCGCGAACACGACGATCGGAACAACCACGACTCCTCAATAAGCGTGCTTGTACCACCCTAAAAAAACTTGTTACCAGCAAAAAGAGTAACAAACGTGTTACTGCCATAAAACTAACTAATCTTTTTATAGTCAAAATGGAAATTCAAGTATCTGAAAAAACCATCCATTAAACCCTGCATAAAGAACAGTTAAGAAACTGTATCACCCACCCCAAGCCCTTCCTTTCGGAAAAAAATATTGAAGACTGACTTACCTGGTGTCTTGCACGTAAAGACTGGACCATTCGAGACTTCAAAAAAGTAGTCTGGAGCAAGTCTACGTTTACTCAATTCCAGCAAGGAAGTAAATATCGTGTTTGGTATAGTCTACGCAAAGAGTGGAATGCTGAATGCCTTTCTGCCACTGTTAACCATAGTTCAAGCTATACATGTGGTAGAAATTGGTAGATCCTTGACGCAATTGACGCAATTATTTGACGCAATTAATTGAGTCACTA
>CAJVPV010000659.1:0-19940 GCA_910591835.1 Acaulospora morrowiae | reverse complement strand
AATTTATAAAAATCTAAATTTAATGATGTTGCAATATTCCATTCTTTATTGGTGACAATATCGAGATCGATGGTATATAAATCATTATTTAAATTATAAAATAATAATTGTGTGTCCTTATTTTCTTTTTGAGTTAGGATCGTGCATAAACCAGTATAGACAACATTGTGAAGAGCCTTGTCAAAGTTTTTGTTTTTTCTTCACATTTTTGTGACATTGATTTTGAAGATGAATTGTTGCCAGATCCTATTAATATTATCTTTCGATAAATTATTTATTATATCTTTAATATTATTTCTAAAAAAATAAAAATTTTTGAAAAAATTAGAGATAAAAAAAAAAATACAATAACCAAAACTTACAAATTTATTCTTTCCACAATTTTTTTATGGTAAATAACTATTTTATCCCACAAAATGTGTTGTCACTCGAGAAAATTAGCTCGCAATTTCTTGTCATCCTTTTCCAATGTATCTCAATCTCTTGGAATTGATTTGATTTTTCCATAACAAATTATTAGCCACATTAACATATTTTTTTCAAATGGTGGAAATAATGAATTTTCTAATTACTTCATAAGTGAAATTCTTTACAAGTTCAAGAAACATTGGAAAATTTGAAATATTTCACTAGAAGATCAACATTTTGCTGAATATGTTTTTATTACTTTATCACCAAACCCTGAACTTTCAGTTTTTAAACTATTTGTTAATTTATATTACAATGATTTCAGGACATATCGAAACGTATACTATTCTCTTGAAGAAGTTTACATCCAATTTGGTAATATACCTATATTCATAAGAAAGTTATTGAAAAATCACTTTCTTTTGGAATTTGTATCTTTCGGCAGAAACTTTGATAAGTTCATTCAACCTTTTATCATGAAGATAAAGACCCTAGAGTGTGATCAAATTATGAATGTCCAAGAACAAGATTGTTGGATTACTGCAGAATTAGGAGTGGTTACAGCTGATCTTCTGCAAGGAAATGATCTTGCAGGCACTAAACAGCATGGGGCTAATAAAGGATGCAGAACTTGCCAAATTTCCAAGGATCAATCAACAAGCAATAACTTAGATATCATGGAATTAAAAAGATATTGATATATTATTAATAAACAATTCCAAGAAATTTCATTAGCAATTATTTCGCAAAGAAGCAAACAGCTAATGACAAAATATAGATTGTGCAACAAAGTTCCAACATTAAGCCAATTAATGTGAAACCAACATCTTCAAATGCCATATTATATTTATCATACAATCACAAAAAAAATAATGTGGCTTTTGAAGTTAACAGTAAACTTATTTTCACTTAAGGGTCAAAGAACATTTACTAAAACTTGGAAGGAATTTGAGTATCCAACACAATGGTCATCCCTCAAGTCACCATGAAAGTTTTATGATGTCTGATTACCTTCAACTATCAATGGTTATGCCATTTATTCTTAATTAGTTCTTAAAGACTTTTCATTTGAAAAACAATAAATTGATGAAGATTTAGCAGCAAATATATGCTAATCATGTTAATTTGATTCCAAAGTCTTTAATAAAATGCTAGATCTTGATTTCCAAATTAATGAGATTAATATTTAAAAATGAATACTCTGAAAAAGATTATAAAAATTTTCAACAAAGCTTAGAAATGAAATGAAAAATCCTAGTTCAAGTAATTAAATTTTATTGGATTTTTTATAAATTACTATTTATTAATAAATATTTATTTTTAGGTTTTTGAAGAATTTAAAAATATTTCCAATTTTCATATTAATTATTATTTGTCATTATATGCACAAACCTTTGCTAATCTTATTAATACCAAGGTTGGCACAAAAGAAATGATCTATCAAATTTTCAAAGGCATGGTACCACGAACTAATCATAAAAATGTTGAATTGGACTTAGTGAAAAAATACACAACATTATTTGCTATTCGGTATTTAATCAATGGTGGAATTAACAACAGGCTCTTAAGTAATAATCAAGATTTTGTTAATATTTTGCAAAGTGTCGAAAGGCTATTCGATGACTGGTTTATACTAATAAACACTTTGATTGTAATAAAGGCGATTATATCAAAGGTTAATTATTATAATTTAAATAAATGTCTAATCAATATTGTTAATTAAATTTATTAATTTTAGTTTATTTACAAGTAGAATATATTTCTAACATCAGCTTGAGAAAAAAAATTCTGCAACAAAATCTTGAAAAAATAGTACCATGTCAAGTGAATAGCTCGGAATTTAAATCAGAACTAATGCTTTCTTATAGTAATTTTGGAAATCACTTGGCTCTTATTAATAAAGCAATAAGTTTCTATGAGAGTGCGACTTATTTAAAAAAGAATGACTATGACATTACCAGGAAATATTCATTGCATTTTGAAGATATCATATCTATCAATATTAGTAAAGAAGGCGGAAATTATGCAAAGATTCACAATTTTCAGTCATAAATATAATGATGGATGTATTTATACCTTTATTGCAATTAATTGGTTTGAAAAAACCAAACAAACAAATGAAATACAAAATGTTCAATTTATAAGATTCAATCTGCAAGAAATAGAAGTTGGCGACAGATTTATCTGTTAATAGTGATTGATCCGGTAAATAGTGTTAATTTTGTTCACAATTGTATATTCAGAAAGTACATTGATGGTTATGATTTATCAAATATATATTGTTTAAAAAATAATTATTTCTTGCAATATAATAGATATATAATATATATAATAGTAATTACTTCACTGTTCAATCAAAATTACATTAATATTTAATTTTAATAAACTTGTAAATGCATCACTGTATAATTGTAGCTTAATCACAATAAATTCGTAACTATATTAATATATAATCTCAATAAATTCACAACTACATTGCTACTTAATCGTAATTATATTGTTTACCCAATTATTGTAAGATGATTTTACAAATAAATCTATATGTAATTATAACCAAATCATTGTGATCTTGTAGTGATTTGGTGACAACTTAATAGAGAATTCAAAATTTCTTAATTGCTACTTAATTGGAGAGATTTGGTAGCAAAATAGTTATTGCTGCTATAACTAAATTAGGGTGATTTTCTCATGAATACCGTGACTATTTGGTAGTGGCTTTGTGGCGATTTGGTAAAGTTTCAGTGGTGGAATATCAAAAAAATAAACACTTTCAGTAAAGTATATATAAAAATTAGTCAATATATCCAAAGTTGGTTCAAAGAAACAAAAAATCTTATTATAAAAGAAGCTTTAATCTATGAAATCATTTCTATAATTAAAAAATTTATACTTTTAACAGAACAAAAAAAAACAATTAAAAGTATTCTAAAAAAATCTGAATGTAATACAATAAAATCTTCTTAAAATGAAAAACAAATAATATAACTAAACAAGATAAATGAAAATAGGCAACAAATACATATAAAGAGCAAACACAAAATCATATATAGTATATCAGGAATCAATTTGATTATAAGTCATATAACTAATAATTAAATAAAAAAAAAACTCTTTCCAATAAATCTTTATTTACTTGAAAATTTTCTTATTTGGTAATAGTCCTTCCAAGAAACCTTCATTTCCCAAGCACTTCCAAATGCTCGCAACCACTAAATAACTCCCACCATGGAGCGCCCCACAATTAACAATAATAAAAAACAATTCTTATATGCAACAATTCATCAGGATTGGAACCAGCTTTTCCAAATTTTCTATCTTGACCTTAGTAACAACAAAATTATTATAATAGAATTTGTAAGAAACCTTCTTATTCCCAACTTGACAAACTTCCCCAACCAATTTCTCATTGTAAGAGAAGAAAAAAACATTGAAGAAATAGTTAAAACAAGCTCTACAAATAATATTCATATTCTTAACTTTACAATGGATATCTACAAAAGAGGGAACCAAAACAGACCTCCCCAAACTCATATCTCTCTCTCCAACACCAGAAACACACCACTCAACTTTCAATACATCAGTAATATTGTGAAAAAATAGAGAAAACCCAACTAAACACAAAACTCTACAACCACCTTCAAGAATTTCTCACTATCTTTCAAGAAATAACCAAAAACCCCAACCAGCTTACTCTTGAAAATAATCACCCATCAATCAATTCTCTTGTCTCCCAAAAAAGGAATGTGGATCAAACAATCACAATGCATACACATGCAAGCCCCTTAACTATCACTTCAATCTATACCCAATCTAGTAACTCCACAGAAATCAATATAACAATGGATATACCAATGAAATTATCTGATCTGGATTCTGCCAAATCCAAACAAACCAATTAAACAAATACTACTCCAATCATCCCTTCTGACAACCACATGACAACACCCAGCTTCAACATGGAAATCAGTGAAATCCTTCTCACAAGTCTATCAAATCTAATAATAATTGATGATATCATCGACCTTGATGAACTTGCCAAAAATCCTACTTAACCAAAAAATACTCCATATGCATGGTCATCCTCATTCGAACAACAAGTCCAAACAGAACTCCAAGAAATCAGGAATACTAAACACTATGAAACACTCAGAGCCAATATAGAAAAACTAGTCAATAATCTCCTTCGAGCACCAAATAATATACAAATCATTATTCAAACTATCGATACCATTATCAAACTTTCCAAATATCCACCTTACTATCTAAAAGCAATAATGAACAAAATCAGTTTTAAAGACTACACATTCTTCAACTCTTTTACTCAGAAAGAAGATCTCATACTAGCTTATCAAAAAGAATTCATTGAAATTGAAAAAGACTTTCAGAACAAATACAAAGGAGAAAACAACCTGTATTTCATCAACTTTGAAACCAAAAAAAAAATTTGTACCATAATCTGTATTATTTTATCAATCAGATATCTATGCACTATCGATATTAAAAACATGTCCTATTATGAACTAGCAAGCCTTCTTACCTACCTTATCAACTATTTCATCAAAAAACCAACTTTTATTCTCAATTATACCTCTATTAGAAAAGAACTCAAAAAACACTTCATTGATTCTTCTTCCAACCTTCCATCAGAACTATCTGAAATTCCCTCTCAAATTAAAGTTAAACTACTTACAAAACTTCCAATGTCAAATAAGGCCAACTTAATTGCAACCCTTCAGATTTTAGGCTCTCACTACAAATTCGACAAACTTCCTGATACCTACTTCAAAAAAAACTCTCTCCTCCCAGAAAATCCAAACAATCTACTAATCCAATACAAAAACATCTTTCCTATCAAAAAGAGAAGTGACCTCAACAATCTTTCCAATTACAAAAATCTTTTGTATGAAGAATACAAAGTCCTATCCAAACTACCTGACACTTACTTTGATCTTCCACTACCAAAAAAGCTATTCCTAACAACACACCAACTCTTAGACCCCAAATACAAGCATCTATTCTCCTTTAATTCAAAAGACAGCAACTTTACTCTATAGAAAATTGTAACCTTACTCAGGAAAACTTATTATTTCAAATTTCTACCCAATGATTTTTTTTTCATTAGAACAAAACTTTCCTCATCCCCCTCCAAAGCTTCACTTGAAACAAATATTCTTCTTCCAATAAAATCCCAACGACATTCCCACTCTCCTCAAAATACTAGCCAAAAAATACACTTTCACTAGTCCCCTCTCCAAGAAGTGGATCAATCTCCCTCTATGTCAAACTCCAACTCAACCCAAAATCAAACTGATAGCTCAAATAACAACGAACAATCCACTTCTTTAAACAAACTCTCACTTCCAACTGACTTTCATTAAGTAAATAAAAAAGCAGAAACCAAATTTTCAATTACCAAAAAATTTGATGTTTATCCTAATATCATCAAAGCTCATCAATTCTATCAGTTCTCAAGAATTCCTGACAGCTGAATTCAAATTCCTACCAAGTCTTAGCCCCCCAATCTCATCGAACTCAAAAAATTTTTCACAGAAAAACACATCCAAATAGAACTTCCAATTATCAATAATGCCAATTTTATTTCAAAAATCTATAAGCTAAAAGAACATTTCAGCTTCCAAAGATTACCAAAAGAATATGTTACATAAATCAAATTACCCAAACCCTCAACCAAATTTTTTAAATTTTAATCAATGAATACAAATCTAACTAAAAACTTTTCAATATCAAAAAATCTTCTTAAAATTACTACATCAAAAAATAAAAACAAAACCTCTTCATTGAAAATCAGCTTACTAAACACTCGAGGTCTTAATGATACAACCAAACTCAACTGCTTTCTGGAATACATCAAAACAAACAACTATGATATATTGGCCTCTCAGAAACCAAACTTCAAAATACAAAAAAAATACATCACAACATTGAAAACTTTCTAATTCACTCAAGTAACCTCAACCAAAGCCAAGCAGATATATTTATTATTCTCAACAAAACCTCCAAAATCACCTATATAAAACCTTAGAATTCAAAGGATACGTTATATCCATATATCTCCAATTCAAATCAAAAATCAAACTCTATATAACTCAAGTTTACATTCCACATGACATTAACTAAAGAAAACAAACTTCTATATACCTCCACAAACTTATTAACAACAACTCATTAAAAAATATCTTACACATCATAATGGGAGACTTCAACTCAACACCCTTAGCAAAAGACAGAACTCAACAATCTGAACCCAAATATAAATCACACATATACAAAAAACTCAACAAAAACTATCTTTATATCTACCAGCTCTTTCACCCTAACAAAACATTATTCACATTTATAGGCCCAACAGGCCAAAGCAGAATTGACCAAATCTGGATTACAAACAATATTGCTTCACAAACCACCAAAACACAAATAATCAACATAGAACCTGAATTCTATAGTGATCACAAAATAATTATACTTATAGTATCCAACTTTTTTATTTCCAAACTTCCTCAAACAATATCAATAACTTGATTCAAATACAATAAAGTTACTAACAAAACCTGGGAAACAATCAACATGACTATCAAACATAAACTAGAATCTTTAATCCTTGATAAGCTCAATCTTCAAATATCTTGGAAAACTTTTGACCTTACAGTTTGAGAAACAATGAATAAATATATCCCAAAAACCAAAATACGGAAAAATACTCCACAAATATTTACAAAAAATAGAATAACACTTTACAAAAAACTACAAAAAATCAAATTTCATATTTACAACCTATCAATAGCTTTACTCTTACTAACTGACTCCAATCTGTTAAAAGAACTTCAAAAACTCAAACTATCACATATAAACAAACAAGAACTTAAAAACTTACTAAAACAATTTTTCAAAATCATATTCAAAACACTCAAAGCAGAAAATAACCTCCACAAAAAAGAAACCATAAACAAAATCATCAACCAATACATTCTAAATCTACAAGAAAACCCAAAAATAATGATTCAGCAAACTCTTAACCACAAAAAACCAAAAGTATCATTCACCAAAATCATTGATCCTATCAAAGAAGAAATAATTATAGACCCACAACTCATTTACCAAACAATAACAAACCACTATAAAAACGTTTTTTGCAAGAGAACAATTAATAATGAACTTTTATCCAAATGGAACAAATATTATACCCCTATACACAACATCAATTCAACAATATACAATACCCTAATGAGTCCAATCACTGAATATGAAATAGCTGAAACAATAAACTCCCTTCCAAATAACAAAGCTCCTGGACCATCTGAAGTCACATACACCTTCATAAAACAAACACAAAAAACTCTTCTACCATACTTACAAACAATTTTCAATCAAATTCTAACCACCCAAGAAATACTAACAGAATGGAAAAACTATTACATTTATTCCATTGGCAAAAAACTTCAATAGAAATTCAATATCCAAAAGACTTGTCCCATAGCTCTCATCGATTCCTTCAGAAAAATACTAAGATACTAACAAAAAGGCTCAGTTCCATACTATTCAAAAACAATATACTACAAAAATCCAACTATACAAGCCTTTCAAACCAAAGCACATTCGAATCCATATAAATACTCAACTCAATTTACACCATCAAAAAGCTTACACAACAAGAACTTTGGATCCTTTTACTAGACATAAGTATAGCCTTCAACTCTGTCAACCTCAACATGCTCAAAAAATCAATGCACAGACTCCACATTCCTGATTCATTTATCATTTTATTCAGCAATATACTCACAAACTGCACTTGCCAAATAATCATAGACCATGGTCTCACATAACATATTACCATCTTTGATGAAATCAACCAAGGAGAAACTCTTTCGCCACTTTGGTGAATTATTTTTTATGACCTCCTAATAATAGCACTACACAACAACCATCACAACTTAAATACAACACTATCATATATATGAATGATCTCAATCTGCTTGCAATATCCAAAGAAAAACTATATAACAATCTTAACATAGCAACTGAATCCTTTAACTCAATAACATCAAAGCAAACCTCACCAAAACTAAACTAATCACAATAAACTCTAAAACTTTCAATAAACAAATATACCAAGGTACAACTACTATCACTCCAATGTTAAAAAAAGAACCAATACAAATACTAGGCATCTGGTTATCTGAACACAGCATTCTCATCTCCAACTGCAACAAAATAATAGAAGACACTGAAACAATAGTACAAGAACTAAATCCAAATTTACAACAGGCCATATGGCAACTTACATCTATAACAAAGTACTTCTTTCATGAATAAAATTCAAACTTCAAACAACCTTTCTTACATCAAATATGCTCAAAAACATCCAAAGAAAAATCAATTCAACAATTCAATATCAAGAAAACACTTCCCCAAACATGATTCTATAACTTATATATCTTTAACATTAAACTGATCAATGATCTACAAAACGAAGTCCTTATCTTCAATCTTCAGTACTCATTAACAAATCCTACTACCAAACCAATTAAAGAAACAGAAATCCTAGCAATCCAAAATTCTAACTGCCAACCTTTCTGTATCTTCCAAAACTACCAAATTATAAAACATAACACTACAACATATATCATTTCTCTAGCTCAACACTACAAAATAATATTCTGCTCCGAATCTAACTGTCAACACAAACTTTCAGAAGAAATAACCCCATACACTATTATCTTTTCCAACACAAACTGAAAAACGTTCATCAAACAACTTGCCAATAAAAACTTATTCTATATCAAACAGCTCTTCAACTTCAATGACAACAAAATCACAAGCTGGCAACATATTTTAGCCAGGCTAGGACACAATACTCAAGGAAAAACTCTTCTTTGGTACAACACTCTCTTACAACTACAATTCAACCAAACAGAAACAATCTCTGCCCAATCAAACAAAAAAAGGAAATGGATAATGACTCTCATCAATAACAATATAATTATTGGCAAAAAACAAAAAACAAATAAAAATAACTTACTAGTTAAATACTGGACATATAACAATCATGACCCCCAACAAATCTTTAATGCTCTCAAAATGTAACAGATGTCTTCTCAACATCTACCCCAACACATATGAATACAAACTACTCGTCCCACACAACTGTCTCAATCTATTCATCAAACCAGTCACAAACAATATGCTCAAAACAAAAATAACAAAAAACAATCTTCACAACTTCCTACAAATCAACATAACCATAAACAATCCACAAATAAACATTTCTTCAAACCTATTCGACTCACTTAAAAACAAACACTTCTCCATCACATTTCTGAAAACTATCGAAAACCTCCCTAACTTTTAGAACTCTTCACTGAAAGTCCTATTAACATTCAAACTTAACACCAACACTACAACAGTCACCTGGAACTATGTACAACATTATCAATCATTCACCACACACTTAAATCTATAACCATTCCCAACTTTACTTTACACAATTATAATAATACTACTTATCAACAAAGCAAAAGATATCCTAATCTTTTTCAAACACCCCAAAATTAATAGCAAAACTTTTGCACTACCACTATCCAATCATAGAAAAAAATGCAAACTTAAACATTTACAATATAATGCAAACTCTCCAAATTCCTCTATCTTTCTACAAACCCATCACAAAAATACTTAAAATACAATTCACTAACACTATTATACTCCAAATAAACATCATCGACACCTTTTCTATTCAATACATACTAACAAATACACAAAAAAATTCTCTATCTCCAACTAGAAACTATCTCAAGCAAATTAACAGAACATAATACCTGATAAAAATAATCCACTCAGAAAGAGCAAAAACAACTTTCAAACCTGATCTATCACTTCTTGCACTAACTCTAATATTTCTCAAAAACCCATCCATTCCAAGCACACAATACCAATCCAAACTGTATAACTTCGGTCTCAAAATTTTCTCCAATACTCTCTCCACAAAAGCACACCTTAACACAATATCCCCGAACATATATATCAATAATCTATATCCATGATGCAACACAAACCCAAAAACAACTCACCATCTTTGGACCTGCAAAGAGAGCCTAACAATACTCAAAAAAATAACCAATGACATGCAAACACTATTGAAAAAAAAATTCAAAAACAATAAAAATTTTGATGAAAAACAAATCCAAAAATTACTAAACACCAATATCAATACTGTCAACTTTGCAATGGGCACCCTACAATCAAATACAATCTTCAAAAATCTCAAACCAACACAAACTGATCTCAAAAACATTAACAAAATCCAAAACAAAACACTTGAACTATTATACATACAAATATGGATACCTAGAAACCAGGAGATAATCACAAAGAAAAAATTTCTAGACATAACACAAAACACCAAATACAAAAAAAAAAACAACACCAACAACAACAATAACAACAAATCCCATAACATACAAAAAAACAAAAAACAACAACTCCAATAACAAACAACTTCAAACAATTCCATAACCAATAATACAAATCAAAATGACAAACTAACTAATATTATTCTTCAATTATTTTTCCAAAACTTATCCATGTCCATATAGGATAAAATAAATTATTAGGGAGGCATTAGCCCCCAAACTAAGTAATTAATTTTTTTTTTCTTGTCTCAATATTTTTTAACAGAAATATACTTAGAATGGTGGTAGACTGACATATATAATGATGTATCTTAGTATCTTAATATTAATCATATAATAGTTCAATTACTCTATTAATAAAGATCACGATAAATGCCACACTTAACATTAAAAAAAAACTAATAATTAAATAAACTGAAATATACTATATAATTATAAAATTTCTTTTAATAGGGATTAATAAAGTAGTGACAAATTAATCAAAAATATATTAATTTTTAGTAATAAATTATACAGTATATGAAATCTTTAATAAGTTTATAGAATAGTTAGAGTTTCAAATTTGTAACAAAATTTGTAAAAACACTTAATACAATATTCAATAAACAAAGTATAAGTTGCTTATTAAAAAAAATTATTAAAAAAATAATAACTACAACAGTATTATATTCTTATTTTAATTTATAAAAAACTTAAAAAATATGAATAATTTAATTAGACAATTTAATAATCAAATTAATTTTATTGAAGAATTATTAAGCCATTTTTTTAAAATGTAACAAAATTATTATAAGACTATATAGAATTAAAAAATTAACATTAGTCTCATAAATTGTAAAGTATCTAAAAATCAAAACAATATATATTTTACTTAATAACAAAGCTGACAAAAAAAGAAACTGTGCTATCTCCAATAAAATCTTATATTTTCTAGTCAATCTTAATATTGTTAAACTTTAAAACCATCATAATCTTATTGCTATCAAAATCCTAACTATAAAACTTATCAATTCACAAATTTTTTTACTACTTTAAAAAAATATATATCAATATAAGCTATTTAAATAATCTAATATTGTCCAATCTGCTTTCTATACTACTTTGTCTACTCATAATTAATCTTAGCAGCCCTACTAATCAAAAGATACAATATTAAAATCTGTCTATTGTTTTATTTCTTTAATCATAACAATTATAAGAGCCCAATTAGCTTAAATATTAAGCTTCAAAAAATAATTATATTTTTTCTATATTACTTCAATATCAAAACCATTTACAATACATATATATTTAAAAAAAATATTAAATTAATATAGAAATAATTTTATATATATAGAGTTCTAAACTGATACCAAAATGGTATTGACTTGAAACTGACTTATAATAAAGTTAATATATGAGTTGTGATCCACTATATTAAACTTATAGTAAATCCAGTACTGACTTGGTATTGAAATAATACTGTTAGGAATTCTATATATATAATAATATTTGATTCAATTATTATCTGGTTCTCTATTATTTCAAATACTTTTTTACTTAGTTATAATAATATAATATTTTTTTTAAACAAAACAAATATCAAATTCTATATATTTTAAAAGAACAACTCTATCAATCTTATCAAAGTGTATATTAATATTATTCTCTTTTTCATTATCCAAGACAATTATTATTAGCTTAATAACAAGAAATAATTTCATATACATGTTCAATTCCATCTTGCATTAAAGAAAAAAATATAAACAATTTTAAATCTATTTGATATACTATATAGACAAATTTAAAATACTTATTTAATAATATTTAAGAACTTTAAATTTTTTTTCAAAAATATTACAATTAATTTTTCAAATAACTATTATATTGTCTTCTTTATTTATACAATCTATTATTATATATCTATATTATAATAACAGTAACAACAATTATTTGATTATTTAGTCAAATAATATTCTTATATATTCATTAAATACTAACTTATAAATTATTTTTTAATTAGTTCTTTATTAAACTCTTATTAATATTCTATAGCTATTAACTTTAAATAATAACTCAATACAATTTTCAATATAAAAAATTTAAAATACATAAATAAACAAATAAAAGTTTCCTTTTACCACTCCATTTCATCAACTCTCTGGTTTGTCATCTCCCTATCTTAACCAAGCTACCAACTTTACTCAAGTTGATGTTTTACTTGCTTAAGAAGTGTGGGCTTCTTTCCAAGATTTCTTCCCTTGTTCTAAAGAGCCTAATATAGAAAAAGTTAATATAGTTTTACTCTGATTAAAAGGTCAGAATCATGAGAACGGGTCTCATTATCCTAAAAGTCTTAGGCACACCTTTCTATAATCAATAACTACATGTCAAGTCAGTCAAATACGAGAAGAGATTGTGAAAGGGGGAAATTTGACTGGCAGTACCGATCGCATAAGGACTTGCTTTGTTGAGGGCCTAGACTGCTAACCAGTATGTCAGAAGCATGCAGTTATGAGCAACTCTATCTTAAATATCTGACAATACCATCATTCCACATATCACTCAAAAAGAATGACTACAGGACTGTCTTCTTGTTTTATCCAGCTCCCAAATTTTTTATAACATAAACCATGAACAGCTTACTTTCATTAAAAGATCGATGTAAGCCAATCATGCCATATTGGTATCTGGGTCACCAATATGGACAGGATCGGTGACCCTTAATCACACTATCTTTGGCCACATGGTTACATGGGTCCAGGCCACAATCCAAAACCCAAGCACTGCACCACCCTTTACTATCACTACTTAACTTGCTCTCTGCAATAATGGACCAACAGGTTGTAGGTGGGTTTTAAACTAGTGGTAGGATTCCCTTCCCTGCGAAAGTTCCACCTGGCATGTGGGCACATTCTTGAGGTGTTTAAAATGGACGTATAGTCAGGTAATAGTTGGCTTATGGGAAACTGATACTACTGGAAATGTAATTACTAGGTAGCATTAATTTACATTCTAGAATAGCAATAGTTTAGTTTGTAAAGATGTTTGATGTAATAACAGTACTATTAATTAGTAAAATAAAGTCTCGCATTTTATGCCCTTAGCCAACTAAAAAAAAAAAAAAAAACAAATAAAAGTTTCTTTTAGTAGCTTCACTATTAAGTATAATTCTCTTATAGCAATGAAAAATCTTATTGTTATATGGTATAAATTAAAAAATCAACAATCATTTTTTGATACTGTTTTCAAAATTAATATATTAATTTTTCAATACTCCTTTTTAATATTTACAACTTTGCTATTAATCAATAATATATATGTAACAAGTATAATAAATTGAATTAAATTCACAAATTATTATATTAACTTATTTAATATATATCTTAACTATACATGTTACTGAAATCCATAGATTCTTAATACAATTACTTTTAAGAATTTTTAAAATTGAATCAATAGCAAATAATTTATATTACATATATATTCTTAACCACTCAGTCATTTATAAACTTTTATTCTTTAAGAAATTGAAAAATATTATTAAAGCCAATAACAAATTAAAAAGTCTTAACAAACTCAAATAAAAGTTTTATTCACTTTTAGAATTAAACTTCTTATCAATCAACTTATAATCAAAGTCAAATTTTATAATTAGTATCCTAACTACTACTCTAATAACTTATATTTCAGATGTAACACATTTCTAAAAAACTTATCTCATATTTTCTTTTGCATTTACAAAAACTCTTAATTAATAAAAAGAAAACAAAAATTGAGAATCTGATTTTAAATATTAATCTAAAAAAATTAAAGTTATCAACTTTATTAGTATCTTCAAATTAATAAAAAATATAATTAATAAATCTAGTAATTTACAAGTTTAATTTTTTTATTTGACCTTCTTTAAAAAAAAAATTTTTTTTTTAATTACTTATTTAAAGCTTATTACAAAGACAAGCTGTAATAGTAACAACTTTGCTAGTCTCTAGTATCTAATGGAAAAAACAAATAGTTTCAAATATTCAATTCAAAATACAAATTACAATACTATATTTTAATTTTATTAAGCAACTCTTATAGTTGTATGAATAAATTAATTTTTATTTTAGCAATAATATTATTATTTTAAATAGGCATTATTTATTTAATACTATTGGTTTGAATCTGTTTTAGAGGTAATAACTGGTATCAATAAATTTGTTTTTTTTTTTTTTTTTTTTATTATTGCCAATGAGCATAATATGCGTGATTTTTATTAAACTTAAGTTTATAATCAGTACATAAACAATCTTTACATTATATAAATTAATTGTAGCCTATTGCAACAAATTAGTAGAACCAATTTACACTGCGTAAGTGGATTGAACACTACTAATGCTGAATGGCTTGTGCTCATTCAGAACAATGTTGATGGTGTGGAGGAAAATATAAGTTTGTTAGTATTTAAATAGTTAGCTTTTAATATGTTGATAATAGTTGGGAATATGCTTTCGGTATTTTTTGATTGAGGCTGAAGGTTCGCTGTTTTAGTTTTTTTTCATTTTATGCCAGCTGAAGGAGAGGTGTTGACGGTTTCAGATCTTTGTTTCCAAATTTTGTATATGATTTTCAGTAATTGATTTGAGATTGTGTCCTTGTTTTTGGTAATGCCTTCGAATGGGAATTGGAAGATACCAATAGACATTTGAAATATATGCTGATCAGTAATAGCTGTGGCGCTAATTGATTGAGTGTGGTGACTAGCCCTTGAATTATAATCTTGCTGGCTTTGTTGGGCCAGGTCAATAAACTTTTGCTTTTTTTTGATAAGATATTTTTTGCTGTGTATGCAACTCAGGAGATAACTAAGAGTTTCTTCTTCGACATCACATCTCGGGCAGATGTTATCTGGGTAGAGAGTGGGGTATCTTTTGTGCAGTTTGGATCTTGTGGAAAGCTAATCTGCTATGAGCTTGGTTCGGAAGGTAGAGAGCGATCTATATTTAGTTGAGTCACTTTTCCTAAGTTTTTTATTGGCATTGGTAATATTTTCAAATTGTTCAAATGTGGTGGGTTTATAGGTTGCTGAGTGACTAAGCGTTAGATCGTAAAGGTTTGAGTAAAGATTCACAAATTTAATCCAGTGGGTTATGCTTGTTGCATTGGCATTGTTAATGAGGGGTGAAGGTGAGAAGAATAGAGGTGAAATTACAGGAGAAGTTTGGAGGGGTGCTGCTTAAGGTGTTAAATTAGGCTTGAGTTTGATTGTATTCTATGTGACAGTAATGTTTTTAGAGGCAGTTTCTCTGTTGATACTGCTGATCAGTCTGGAGAATGGGACTTTAACTTGTCTATTGATGTACTCAGGAATGTAAAGATTGGGTATCAATGGTATCTTACAGGTTATACAAGCGTCGAATCCAGAGTTGTTCACCATTTGAAGAAGAATTGGCCAGAAGTTTGCTCAGATATTAGAGTTGTTTCTGTATGAGAGCAGGAGAGTACTAGTTTGGACTTCTGTGATGTTTGAGTATGTGGTGATAGTGGAGTGAATTAATGGTTGGTTATTAGTTAAGAGTAGTTGAGTTATTAGCTGGAAGATGCATGTAGGTACAGGAGTGAGAATTAGCTTCAGTTTGTCAGTGTTGTTGAGAAGTTCATGGTGATCATTATATTTTGTGGTCCATGCTGACTTGAGTTGACTTAGGTGCATGCTTTAAAACATGGTTGTATTGGACAAGTGCAAGTTATAATATGTTTGTTGCCTAGAGTCAGTACGTAGTGCCTTCCGGTGATTGACAGCCAGATTATGGCATTGCGCCTCACTTTAATAAAATTTAAATGATTGTTTTCGAGAAAGTTTCAAAATCTGGGACTTGGATTTGATACAGGTAAGGTGTCGCCAGTGACTGGTGATAAAGTGTTAGTTAAACTGGTAAACCACTGAGGTATGGGCTCCTGGTGATAAAACCTTTGTGAGTGTGAAGTTCTTGCCAAGTGAGTTTAGAAGGCTCATTAAAGACAAGTATGTTAGGAAGAGTTTTGATGTTGGCGAAGTAGAGAGAAAGAGCTATTTTTTTACTGATTTTTGCAAGCCGGCCAATTGAAAGTTCATGATTGGAGTTGTTAAATAGGCATGGGTTTGGGCAGATGTTGATGTGATATTTGATAGCTCATTTTGGTTGCTTGTGTTAATCAAGAATTTTTGAATAACTGCGGGTAACAGATGGGACATGACCAAATGGCATGTGCAGCTTGTATTGATATGACTTCTTGTTTAGTAGACTGAAAGGTTGCTGGATTGGCAAGTCTGGAGACTAGGAGCTTGGTTGCTACTATGTCTCTTCTATTTTTCAAGTTAACTATGTCAAGGTCTGCTTTGGAGTGGGTAACCTTGTTAGAGATTGTTCATTTGACACCAAGTTTTGACTTTACTGCTTTGTTCAGTTTGGCTTGAAGGAAGTTTATTTCTGTGCTCATTGTGAAGGAAATGTGTGTGGCATATTCTAGCTATGTGGGAATGATCCAATGGGATACTTGTTTAGTAATATGCCTATTTCATGACTTTTGGTTTGCTATGGCTGATGTGAACTTTTTTATTTTTTCATTAAGGGCTTTTCGAGTTGATAGATTGGAGGATTTTTCTGAAAGAAAGATGCTGAGGTATTTAATGGCTTCAATATATGGTTTAGCTTGGATTGGTTTGTCTTCAACTTGTAGTGAGTTCTGCCTATTTGGATGTAGGGGTTTGAGATTTGTTATAAGATCTGTTTTTTTCTTGTTGCTCTTAATGTGGTTTAACTTGAGGAAGAAGCAAAATATGTCAGTTGCTTCTTGTAAATTTTGTAGGGAGTTGCTTGAGATTGCTGCATTGTCCATATATGTGAGGACTTGCTTTTTCAGGGAGCTGCTTTGTTATTTTGTTTATCATTGGGTCGTAGAAAATAGTCCATAGTAGGAGTGCCAGGGTCTCTCCCTGGTCTAATCTATTATTTACTGTTATTGGATTAGAAAGTTTGTAGTATGTTATGAAACTCAATTTTCGGTTTTGGTGGAGGTTTAAGATGAAGTTGATTATTTGTGAAGGAAGTTTGATTCATTTCATGGCCGATTCCAGGCTATCGAGGTTTACAGAGTCGAAGGCTTTGGAGATGTCAAAGGAGGCGATCCAGTGTTCTCTGTTGAGGTTGTTTGAGGCTTCAAGTTCAGAAGAGATTATTGCTATAGGTTTCATAGTGCTTTGGTTTTTGATTCCTGCAAAGAAATTTTCAGACAGGATTTTGTTTTTGCAGATGATTTCGGACAACCTATTGTTGATAATTTTAGTATAGATTTTTCTACTGGTTTTGATAAGAGAAATTGGTTGGGTATAGACTAGTTCGTGGGACCAGACAATTTTTTTTGGCAGTAGGGTTACAATTGAGTATTTCCAGTGAATTGGGGGTTGCCAGAATTCATGATTGAATTAAAGAGTTTTTTTATGTGCGATTTTGCAGACAGGCCCAGGTTTATCCAAAGTTCATACGGTATTGCAGTTAGGCCGGGTGACTTCTTTTTAGGGAGATTGACAAGTGTGACATTAATTTCATCCAGAGTAATTTCTGCTATTGCTTCATCGAAGATGTTGGTGGGAAGTGAGTCTTTGGGTGAGTATTCATGTGTCCACAGCTGATTGAGGCTAAAGGGCTTGACGCTTAAAATACTTTTGAAGTGGTTAATAATAAATTCATCAAGTTTGTCAGGGTCATCATAAAGTTCATTACCATCCGAAAAAATAGAAAGATCTAGAGATGGTTTCAGGTTCCCTAGGGTCTTTTTGATTGCTGCTTTTGGTTTTCCCAGAATTTGTGAAAGTTTTTTTAATGCGGTCTTGGATCTCATCGATTGCAAGTTGTCTTGCTTTCTCCATTTTCTCATTTGAGAGGACTTTGATGACTTTTCTGAGGGTTTTAATGGAGGGAGGTTGGTTGGTAAGGTTTCTGTGAATTGTTGAGCTCATTTGTGGAAGCTTGCTAGGTGCTTTGTTGTTATGGATGTTGTTTATTGTCCTTTTTGCTACTTTAATGTTGTTGTCGAATTTGGGGAATGCCCTCGTCGGTGATGTAGGTACCATTTGTTGCTTAATGGGGATGTTGCTATTTATTGCATCTTTAAAAATTAAGTTAATTTCTTCCCAGGAGAGGTTATTCGCTCCTGTGCAGGCCAATTCGATAGATTCCTGCATGGCTTCTATTTGCTCTTTGTTTGCTTTGTCAAATTGATAAGTTTTGGTTGTAAAGGAGATATGATCTGGTTTGTATTCGAACCAGTTGAGCACTATAGTGATCATTTTGTGGTCTGTGGGGATGAATGACTGGTCGGATACTTTATAACTTAAAACTTTGCTTGCTAGGTTTACTGAAATCCAGGTCTGGTCCAGCCTTGAGGCACTAGTGCTTGTGATATGTGTGTATTGGTGTTGCTTGCTGGTGACTTTGGCAATATCAATTAAGTTCCCTATGAATTTGTAAACTTGTTGCTTGTGGGGCATGGTAAAGGCGTTGATGGATGAGGCACCTTTTGGATATGAGTTGAAGTCGCGGGTGACAATTAGATGTTTGGTTTTGTGGTTGTTGAGAAATCTCTTAAGAGATATTACAGCTGTGAGGCAGTCTGCTCTGTCATGTGATAGATAAATTGCAGCTATAATGATATCCACTTTGGGTTTGAATTTTAAGTGGGTTGCATACCAGTATTCATTTTCCATATAGGTTTTGAAGATGTGGCATGAGATATTTGAGGAAAATATTAGGCATGTGCCATTGCTGGCTGAAGGACTAAGTTTGCTTGCTATAATAACTTTGTCTCTGATTCTGTTTGGTAACTGGTTATTGGATGAGATTTTTGTTTTGGTGCAGCAGAAGATTGCTCTTTCATTTTTAATGGCACCGATAATTTCATTTAGCTTGCCTTTTTGATTGAGACCTCTAACATTGAGTGTTGAAATTGTGAGGAGATTTTTAATAGTTGGTGGGGGTTGGAATATGAGGGTGTTGTGGCAAGGGAGGATATTAAGTTAATTGTGGAAGTCGTCATAATTAAAAGAGGCATGGAAGAAGAGTCAAGCCTGGGTCAGGTGACTCTTTTTCGATAATAAAGGTGGCA
>CAJVPV010000658.1:0-19960 GCA_910591835.1 Acaulospora morrowiae | reverse complement strand
GCCCAAAAATCAAAAATAATTGGAGTTACAGCCCAGTTGTTTGGACCAAAAAAATTCAACGAACATATAGGCTCACCTTTAATTTAGGGACCCATCTTTAATTTCAGATATAAAAAAGTTCAGAAATATAAACAATTTCCAAAATATGAATCAAAAAAAAAAAAGATAAAAATATTAATATTATTAATACTATCAAGATTACAAAGTTCTTTCAAGAGAAAAAAGATCAGTAAATTACAAAAAAAAAATACTTAAGAATTATTTTTTAGTATCTTTAAGCTTTAGTAATAAAGAAATTAATTAAGCAAATCTAGCAAACAACAAAAAGAAAAACTTATAAAGAGATGTAAAGAAATCCTGTAAAATAAGATTAAAAAAGAAAAAAAAATTAAAAATCTAGAATATAATTAAGATTTTAAAAAAATAAATTATAGTACTGAATTATAGACAATGATTTCAAAATATACTTTAAGGCAAGTATATAAGAATAATTAATTTATTTATTCTTAAAAATATATCTAATATTAGCTCTATAAAAGTCATATGGTATAGTCATGTACTGTGACTACCACGTCGTGTACCCTGGAAATATGAAGTAGTATTAATAATCAGTATAGAAAATGTAATTATCGAAGCTTACATAACTTATCCATAGTTTGTTTTAGTTCCGATAGTCTATTTTCCCTTAATTGTTTTTCTAGTAGTAACAATGATATAAATAGCTATATGATTGTAAAGCAAACAATAAATAGTATATAGAGATAGAAAATAGAAAAAGAAAAAGATAGAGATAAAACAATAGTACAATTAATAAACACAGTAATTAGTAAAATTGAAGTGCCAGAAAAGAAATATTGTAATTAATAACTTATTTTTTTAAGTACGTGCCAACTAGGAAAGGATAATCGCCACTATAGAACATAGCCTGGGATTATCAAGAGAAGAGCTGGTATCAGAAAAGAAGAGAGAAGCTTGTTAATAACGAAAGCCCTGGCTAAATCAATTTTATATGCCTCAACGTATTTTTAATAATCCTACTTTTGAACCAGTGAAGCGACTGATTTGCTATTTTCCAGTCCAATACTAGAGATAGTTTTATTTAAGAAGAATATTTGAATATTATATTTAAATTTTTTTTTTTTTTTTTTTACATCATAAAAGGGCATCAGATGCAAAACTTTATTAATATATATAATATATTTGGATTACATCAAACATCTTTACAAAATTGGATTTATAAATTAATGTTAACCTATCTACGATGCTAACTATCCCTACTTTAGTTACACTTAGTATACTTCAGATTAGTTATAGTGCTGAATGGTTAATGTCCTTCCAGAGCTAAGATAAAGGCTTGCAATTTAATAGTGTTGCTGTTGTAATTTATTTGTAGATTTGTAGCTTCCATTATTAGCTTTAGTAAACTTTTATCATTTAGGGTGGCTTTTGATGAGTGGGTGTTATTGGAGCTTTTGACTAGAGGTGAGTGCCTTTTTCATTTGACTCCCTTTACTTCAGATGTGTTAGCTGTTGCTGATCTTGGAATCCATATTTGTGAGTATAGTAGGGCTAGTATTTTGTTTGTCATCTTGGCGTGACTGGTGACAGATAGTTGTATGTCTATGCTTGACATTCTGCTTGCAAGTTTGTCTAGGTTAGATTTTCGGCTAAAGTCTAGTTTTTGTGTACTTCTTTTGATTTCTGTTGAAAACTTCTTATTCTTGTTTCTTCTTACAAGCTTTATTAAACTTGTTTTTATCTTGTTTTCCATTTCATTGTATGCTGGAATGTTTTTATAGCAATTGAAAATATGACTTTGGGTTTCTACTGCTATAAGGCACCTGGGGCAAAGATTATTAGTGTAGATGCTTGGGTATCGATTGTATAGCAATTGTCTGGATGGCAGTGTTCCACTCAGCAGTTTGAGTCTGAAGACTAATAAAAAGAAGGTATTTATCTTGTCCTTCTTGATTAATAGCTTGTTTGCCTTGGCTAGAATTTGAAGTGTTGATACTTTCATGCTAGCTTTTTACCTGTTTATGATTGACGAGCTCTAAATAATATCGGTGAGCCTATATGTTCGTTGAATTTTTTTGGTCCAAACAACTGGGCTGTAACTCCAATTATTTTTGATTTTTGGGCTTGAGGTACAGCTTTCCGGCTCCATTAGGTTGTCAATTCCTATGATTATGCCACTATCTTGATAACCTGAGATGACTGGGCTTGACTCTAGTTTTAATTTGATGTTTTTGCGTTCACATGTGCTGTTGATTTTTTCTTTTAAAAAACTGTATGAGAATTTGACTCTTTAATTAGAGTAGCTTGGAGTATATAGGTCTAGCTTCTTTAGGAGATTGACTGATATATATGTCTGATCCTTGGCCGCTTCCACTAAACCAATTATTTCTAGAAAAATGTTGATTGGCTGTGAATTTGTTGAGTATAGAGCTATGTTGGTGTCGTACTCATGTATTGTTAACAATTCATCCTTGCTCTTGACGTCGAAGTGCAAGAATAGTCTGTTGAAGTTGATGACTTGTTTGAGATCCTCTATAGTATTGATGGTAATTTGTACTAGTAGATCTCTATATTCGTGAAAGCTGATTTCTACTCTTGGATTATTGTCTGGAATGGCATTGTGCTGAAGTTGGAGCCATATTTTCTCTAGCACGTTGGCTAGGCAATGTTCATTGTTTGTTTTGTATGTCCAAAGGGTCATTGCTTTAGTAGTTGGGATGGTGATTTGGGGGTTATTGATATGACACTGGCATTTCTTGAGAGTTCTATTCATTGTTAGTTTGTAGTGAGTTCCCTTTATTTGAGAGTGAGTATAGTTACGATTGATTCTTGTTTTGATGAAACTCAGTTCGTTATTGGTAATGAAAGCCCACAATCTGGTTCTCTTGTTTGGGATGCAGGTCGAAGTTTCTTTAAGAGTGGGTGTGGAATTAATTTTGGTAAACCAGAAAGGTATAGGACCTTTGGGTGTAAGGTGAAAATGCGTGTTAAACTCATGCCAGGATAGCTTTCTGTTCGATTGGAAAGTGAGTAGATCTTCTAAGAACTTGATATTTCCTCTGCTCAGTCCTAGTGCTTGACGTTTTAGATATTTACCGTTAAATAAAAAGTAAAGGCCTAGTGATTGTTCTCCTTTGGAGTGATTATAATGACAGGGGGTGGGACAGATGTTAATTCTGTACATTTTTGAAGCTGTTGCTGCTTGCGTAATCCATGTTTCTGGGAATTTCTCAAGGTGATAAATCGGGCAGAGCTAGATAGTGAGACTGGCTTGAAGAAAATTTATTTCCAGTGATATAGCTTCTTGGATCTTTGTGTTGGTGAGTTTGATGATAAGAAGTTTTATTAGAGTAAGGTCTTGGTTATCTGCTAGGTTTATCAGGTTGAGTCCAGCTTGTGAGTAAGTGATTTTGTCTGATATTGTTTTTCCTATTTTGAACTTTTCTTTAATTGTGTTATTGATCCTGGTCTGGAGCTTTTGTATTTGCGGTTTGAAGAAAGAGCTTGTTAGAAGAGAGTAATTAAGTTTGCTAGGGATGATCCAGTTCAGCACTTGTTTCAGTATTGGACCGTTTCATTTTTGTTTGTGACAGGCTTCTATAATCTGGCTTAGATCCTTGATATAGATCTGATTTGGGATACCTCTAGCTGGATCTCCTGCAAAGAAGTTGCCTAGGTATTGAAGAGGGGTTTTGACATTGAGCAGTCTTACCACTATATCTATGACTCACAAGCCTGTATTTCTTGCACTATTATTGTTAGCTAGGGTAGTGATGAGCATTGTTTTGTCTGAGTTACATTTGATATTATTAAGGATGAAAAGAAGCAAAAGATGTCTGTAAGGTCTTGAAAACTGTCTAGGGAGTTTGTTGTAAGGAGTACGTCATCCATGTACATGAGGATGCTGTATGGAATTAATGGTTGCTTGGTATTATTATGTATTGTTGTTACCATTGGATCGTAGAAGATTGTTTACAAGAGTAGTGAGAGTGTCTCTCCTTGATCAAGGCCTTTTGACACCTCTATATTATTTGTGCTACCGAAGTTTGTTGCTACTGTGAGTTCTCATTTGTTTAATAGGCTATGAAAAATGTTGATAAGCTTATTTGGAATTTTGATTCTCTCTAAGACAGCTTTGAGACTGCTGAGGTTGACTGAGTCGAATGCCTTTGTGATGTCAAAGGAGGCCAGCCAGAGTTCACTGTTTAGATTTTTTGCTGTGTTCAGGCTTGAGGTCGCAATGGTTAATGGTTCTATTGTGCTTTGGTTGGGTAGCCCTGCAAAGCTAGCTTTTAACAAGATATTATTCTCATATATAGTTTTTGATAATCTGATGTTGATTATTTTTGTAAAAACTTTTCTTGTTGACTCGATTAAGGATATTAGGCAGATATCTGAGACTCTTCATAACCATATAATTTTTATAGATAGCAAAACAATTGTCGACTTTTTCTAGCTCTGTGGAGTAATTTCATCATTGATAACCTTGTTGTATAACTGTAAAAGTATTTGTTTTGAGACATGTCCAAGGGAGTTAATCATCTTGTACGTAATGCCTAAGCAACCTGGAGTCTTATCTAGAGGTAATTCTTGTAATGTGTCCTCAATTTCGGCGAGGCTGATTGGATTTAAAGTATTGTTATATGTGCTTTCTTTTATTGTGCTGATAGAAACGTATTTGTCAAACCAATATGAATCGGACAGGTTGAAGTTATTATTTGTCAGGACCTTTTTGAAGTGATTAGTTATAATACTTTTAATTTCCTCTGGGTCGTCTATGAGAATGCCTTGATCGTCTTGTATGAAGTTGAGATCTAGAGAGTACCTAGTGCTTTTTTGATAAAACTTTTTGGTCTTTTCCAAAATTTGATGAAGTTGTTAGTGATGTTTCTCTGAACTTGTTCCATGTGAAACTCTTTGATATCGTTGAGTCTTTCTCTGATGAGTGTATTTTTAATCTGGTTCAGTAATTTGACAAAGATTGGTGTGGGTCCAAAGATCTTTTCGTGAATTTGTACAATGTGCCTTGGTATCCTTACTGAGATAGATTTCCTTTTTTTAGAGATGATCTTTTTGATTCGCCTGATTGTTCTATAATGTTGACCTTCATTGTGTTGGGGGTCTTGTTCACAATTGGTTTTACTAGTGGTAGGTTGTTCTTGGCTGCATTTACAATAGTGTGGTTGAATAAGGACCAAGAGTGGCTATCTCTCATAGAGATTCTGAGATCTATTTTTTCTTGGAAGTTGCTTTTCTATTCTGGTGTGGCTTGTTTCCAATCGAATAACTTAGTCTGATAGCCTGGGGCTCTAAGCTTGTGTTCGAACCAATCAAAGATTACTTGAACCTGTTTGTGATCTGTAACAATTAATAGGGAGTCTGAGGTTTTTGCACTAAGAACTTTGGATCTGAGGTGGTTTGTGCACCAGATTTGATCAATTCTTGATGCACTAGTTTGTGTTATATGAGTGAATTTGCTTTCTCTATTTAGGATTTTCATGATGTCCACCCAATTGAACAAATAATTGTAGATTGTTTTTTTGGTGTTTGTTGTTGGTGCATTGATGGATGGGGTGCTTGTAGGGTAGAAGTTAAAGTCACCTGCCAATATCTAATGGGTTGATCCTTTGAATTTTCTTAAGTGCTTTACAAGTGACTTGGTCACTTTTTTCCTTTCGCTTGTTTCATGGGGCAAGTAAATGGCTGTAATAATTAAGTCAATTTTCAGTTTTGAATTTCAAGTGGGCTGAGCATCAATACTCATTTCGGCATATGTTGCAAAGATATAGTTAACTAGATCACTGCCTACAATTAGGCATGATCCATTTTTTTATGATGCTGATGGTATGCTTGTGATAATAGTCTTGTTATTAAGCTTCTTTGGAAAGGGATTAGTTATAGGGACTTTGGTTTCGGAACAACACATTATTGACCTTTCATTTGTAAGATCATGCATGAGAGTTGTTAATTTTGATCTTTCATTGAGACCTCTTACGTTTAATGTTGTAATGTTGAGGAGATTTTTAATTGTAGCAGTGGTGTTGATGTTAGGGGTAGTATTTTGTATGAAACTGTTCAATGAGTGTATATAGTTGGGTGAGCTTCTCATCTTAACAAATAAATGGGATGAGGTCAAAACTGGGCTCCGGTAAGTCCTCTGCAAGTATATATTCGTCTAGTAGTCTGTCAAAATCATAGCTTTTGTGGAGTTGAATAATGTAGGTCGGTAAGTCGTCATTATCTCTAAGAGGAAATTGGATATTTATATGATTTTTCTTGGTTGAATTTGTTTAGTTCTTCAATTGAGGGGAGAGGTGCTTTAGGAGCTTTGAACCAGTCTTCTGACAATGTAAGGAATTCATATCTCTGATTGAGTTTTCTAATTTTCTCTTGGTACTGCTCATCCCTATAGTCCAGGAAGGTACTGATTCCCAGTGAGACATCTACTTTACTGATTTTACTTAGCAATTTTTCTTTATTAGTTTGTGAGATTGCTGGGTCGATCCATACTGGGCCAAGGGAAAGGCTAAATTTGAAGTCGCTTCTCAGTCGGGCAATTAAGGCCATTGCATTTTTCTTGGTATTTGCTAGGATTGGAATATCAATCTTGTCTAAGAGTGGGTTTGGAGATCTGGGAAGAGGTCTTTTGTACTTGTAATAATCTATTGGCAGGGTAATAAGCTTATACTCCTTTCTCAGTATGCCAATAAGTTTGCGTGTGTCCATTATCATGGGGTCATGTGGGAAGTATGTTGCTAGATGAGGTGGAAGAAGTTCGTACGATGCTGACAGAGGTTCCTTTGGTGGAGGCAGATTGAAATAAGATTTGGATAGTTTTTGTGGGATCCTGTAGTGCTTTCTCAATTCCCTAGCTTTTTTGACAAGTGTTTTAAGGTCCTTTCTTTCAACAATAGGAAACAGTGATCTGGTCACTTCATTAAGTTCCTCTGGCTTCTTTGGGAGTAAAGGAGGAGTGTAAAAGAATGAATCTGATATGTACTCAAACTTATAGTAGGTGTGTAGAACTGAGAAGACTTTGGGTAGGTGTGTTCTTCCTCTTATTGATAGTTGACATGGTAATCTGATTATAATATTTGATGGAATTTGGTCAAAGGATTGGGGCAGTGGAGGTAATGGCTCATATAGTGTTTGTTTGCAGATGTCTAGTACTTCGATATAGTTTAATGTCTTATCATTATCTTTAATAAAATAATTGCAGCCATATTCAAGGAGCTGTGCTACTTTATAGTATTTGAGTTTTGACAGGTCTGTAAATTTGAGGCAAGCAACAAACAGAGTTGAGTTTAGAAGCCAGCGGATTTTCCTTTTTGTGCTTCTGTTGATGTATTCTAAGTCATTTTGTCTCTTGTATTTGATATGTGCTTTCTCTTCGAGTGCTTCATATTCTATTTGATGATTGCCTTTAAGGCACTCATTTTTTATAAACGATCTGAAAAAGGATCTGTCTTTAAGCAAAATCTTAGTAAAGATGACAAATTGTGGCTCTTGGAGAACCGAGTCTTTGGGCTTGTTAGTGATTTCTTAGCATTTGCACAACAGTGGCTTAATTGTGCAGCCAAATCAATGATTATATCATGCTTACTGACAAAAGATTTATTAGCATTAATGAGCTGTTTGGTTGAGTCCTTGTCTATTATCTGCTGGATGTTGGGGTCATTTTCCATAAGCAGATTGATTACTCTTTGCTCTCTTGGATCTAGTGGTTGCAAGGTTGATAAGGTTATAACGTTATTTGAGGTGGTTGATGGCTCAGGTGATACTAATAGATCATCTATGAGACTTGTTTTCTTTTTTGGAGGGGTTGCAATGTTATTATTTTGCATTGTTAGGTTCAGGTCTGTGGTTTCTGGCCTAGTGGGCTGGTCCAATGATGAGTTTTGAAGTTCTTTCAAGTCTTTTTGTACTTGTCTGTTGAATTCTGCTAGCGATTCTGTATTTCCTATTGAGATGTCCTGTCCCATGGAATCCATGGAGATGTCAATTGCAGATACTGGACTTGTTGGTCTGATTGTGCTATCAGATTTGTTCTGATTGGCATCAGGGGTAACTGCATGCTGATAATCATCAACTTGCATTATGTCACCTGCTTCTTGTTAATCATGTGATGTGTTGTGGTTATTAGGCACACTTGTGTGCACGGCTTGCACATTTGGTGCTACTGATAAGCTTTGTTAATCATTTGTAAGAGATGAGCTGTTTGTGGTTTTCTGGGTTTGAGAATTATCAGGTATGGGGGAGAAACTATTTGCAGTACTGTTTAATGACGGTAGAAGATTTTTCTCTTGTACTGGGGTGTTTGGTGGAGAGTGAATAAATGAATCTAATACTTTTTCTAATTGAAATGTGCTGTTCTCCTTATTTATAATGTTAACTTGATTCCATGAAAAGTGCCAATTGTAGTTGAGGTTGTTGCTAATAACTTTTTGAGCTATTTGTTCTCTGTCGGCCTGGCTGAGTTTGTTACTGTCCTGATATTTGAAAAACTCCTCCAGTTGGGAGCTGAACTTCTTCTTTGGTTTGTTGGCTGTTGCTATAATGAATGCTTAGTAAGTTGCTCTGGTAGTTTTAGAAATGCTGAACTTGATGTAGATTGTTGGGATATCATCCTGGACTTGTGAGGAACTTTTCTGAACTGGAATAATTCAATATTTGGGAAAGCTGACAAGTGGTGGAATGGATATATTTTTTCCTGAGAGGAAGACTAAAATAGTGCATGTATTTATTTTCATGTAGACTACAGCAAACAGAAGTTTGCTTGGGTTGATGAGGATGATGTCCAAGAGAGCATGTACTGGGTCTGGAGATTTTATCTTGGGGGAGGGGCCCCCAAGAATGCTTGACTTGTTTTTTCTCAAAATTTTTTCTGATTGCCTAAAAAGGACATTTTTAGGGAAACTGATGTGTTTGGGAAAGAGTTTTTTTTTTTTTTTTTTATATTTAAAAAAATTATACATAAAGATTGTTGAATTAATATATATTCTATATTAAGATAAAATAAACTTTATAAATACTTATTTGATTACAGAATAAAAAAAACAAAAAAATTTTATTAATCATACTTTTAAAATTCTTTAAATAATAATTTGTACTAGTAATCATTTTTGTCATTGTTTAGTATTACATGGAAAAAATTTGTATTTGTAAATATTAATAGTTTAGCTAAAAATAATAATTTTACATTTATAAAGATTTTTAACACTCTATAAAATTCAAATAATTATATTAATAAACAAATATTTATTTAAACAATAGTTTCATTGTTTCAAATAGGCATTAGCCATTTAATATTATCTATATAAATTTATCTACTTGATATAAATTTATATATATAGTTTTGTTATGATAGATTACAATTAACTTATATATTTACATATGTAAAAATTATTAATATAATAACAATAAATTTACTGTTTAAATAAAGTCTTACATTTGATACCTGTTTGTAATAAAAAAAAAATCTAATATGCCTCACTTAACATTAAAAAAAAAAAAAAAAAATCTGATAATATTTAACTTTAAAATAATATATTTGATAAAAATTTTAAGATGATAATTGAAAAATCAAAATGATTTTATTTGAATGGCGTTTTCTAATCTACAGTATATACTGTGTATATTAGTAATTATTTTTTTATTAAATATTAAATATTTTTTTATGTAATTTTATTATGTTTTTTTTTATTATAAAGTCAATCTTCAGGCATTGCTTTCTATGGCAACATTACATTTACATGTATAAGTGTTTCTTGATGTTTCTATCATTAATTGAGATAGATTACTTAATAAATCTAAATATATTTTTTATTGCTTATACTATACAAATGTTAATATAAATATTGACAACTACGGTAATAAAGATATTCATTTCGATTAATAAAAAAGTTTAAAAGATTTTCAAAGCGAAGCGAATATAAAATCAATAATATATATTTATGCAGCACGAGAAATTGAAATTTTCATAAATGAATACTTTATGAAAATATCGATAATTACTAAGGTCATTAGATAATTTATTATTGCATTTATTTGAAATAAAGTTTTCAAATAATACATATTCCTTTTATTACTTACAGATTAATAAAACAGATAATAAAAATACGTTTCTTAAATATTTTTTCTAATGAAACTTAAAGTTAATTGTGCGACTTCAGAAAGTCACCACCTTTTTACTAAAAAAATTCTAATGATTCTCATCGATAAGTCTTCTGTTACATGCAATCAAAATTTTATGTGATCAAAAAATTTCTCTACATCAATAGTTCAGTTTAAATTATTGCTAAATAATAAAAACATCCTGAAACATGACCTTCAAAAAATTTATAACCAAATCGACGGAACTATAACACATAAATCCATGCTCAAAACTTGGAAATATCCCTTCCAAAAATTGATCCCTATTATCAAATAAATGGTAATAAATAAAATAGCCAGAAAATCAGGATAACATTGAGATCCCTACCTTAGTCCAATCCAAGGCTAATAATACTCTGGTCCTAAGACTGACTTGCTCACTGAAATAAATACTTCTCCACAAATAAACAGCGGACCATCCTCCCGTCCACGTATATCCTGTGCCAAAATCTGCAACGGCAGAATTACCGATATAGGCCAAACTACCCAAATGTGCATAGTTAAAGGGTTCTAGCCTGTCGTCCATATCAGGATTCTCCTTTTCTGCACCGTCCACCGAGTAGTCTGTCGACGATGGAAATATTGCCGTAGACCTTTCCAGTGCCAACTTGTTCAATTTTTTAGCCAAGTACTTGCCTTGTTGGTGTGCAACTTGTGCAGTCTAAACAAAGATTATTAATCAATTGATATTCGGATATGAAACCCATGCATACATTTTATACGCACGGCAGGTAATGATGTGAGCCTCTTATCAATGTCATCGAGCATGGCATGTAATTCATCCAGTTCGAGCGTACCTTCATAAATACATATCTTTAGTTAGTTTTTCATAAAAATAGGTAAAAAAAAAAATGAAACATACCACTCTTGTTTTTGTCATAAGTGGCGAACAGGATATTTGCTTTTTTCAAATGGTCAGCTGTTATCGGATATTTTCTAGAAATTTTTTTAGCCATGGCCTGAAATTCGGCATAACTCAAAGCCCCACTGTTATCCACATCAGCATCAGTGAAGAACTTCATCAAATTTTCAACTAATTTTGGATTTTTAACGGTTGAGCAATCTCCTATTGCGTACACCGAAGAATCAGGTATTCCCATTAAGCGTAGCCTATTGTCTGTAACAAGTGCGCGCATGTTTTTTTGTTCTGGTAATTTCTCGGATATCTTTTTCGTCAATGAACTCATGGCAATACCCGTCGACCACAAACATAGTCCATATTTTAACTCTCTCTCTTCGTCCTCATTCTTCTTCTTGTATATAATGTGATCTTCTTTGACTTTTTGCACGCGAGCGTTGGTAATAACATTGATATTGTCGCGTTTGAATTTTTTCTGATATGAAAATAGAATGTTAGTGCATTATCGGTAACCTAGAAATGCATTTGTATGTAAACCAACTCACCTCAGCAAAATCGCTAATTTTTTTATCGTATGTATTCAGGATATGGTCGGAACCCTGAATAATGCTAACCTGCACTTCTTTCCTAAGAACAGTTGGAAACTGCTAAAGGTTATCCACCTAAAGTTTTAATTAAACTCGATAAAATCTGGCGTGCAGTAACTCACGTATTTGACCACGTCTTCTGTCAAAAAATCGTACAATTCAGCAGCAAATTCGACACCTAAGAAAATCAACATTCTCTCAAGTTATGTTTGTTTTTATAAAATGATTCGGTACAGGAAAAAAGAAATACCCACCAGTGGGCCCTAATAGTTGTTGATAGATAGAGAAATGGATTAATAAATGAACAGCCATTAGGAACGATACACCATAGATGCGTACCTCCGCCACAGACAACAAAACTTAGTAATCGTTTTCTTTCTTCGGACGAAGTTGTCGGTAAAGAAGCTTTCTCTATATTATCCATAATCGTTTTCCGTATTGCGCGCGCATCATTTATGGTTTTTAAGAAATGACAATGCTCGATGCCTTCAATTCCATGAGTTATTGATTTTGACCCAACAGCAATCACGAGCTAATTTAAAAATGGCAGAGTGAATAAATAAACAAAAATTGATGACTATACACTCGGACATCCATTATTGAATGTACACCTTATCATAAGGAACATAAAAAGAATCTCCATCAGGTCCGGTTGAAACTTCAACTAGCTTTTCATCGAAACAGACATCCGTAGCCCTGGCCTCCAGATAATGCGCACAAATATGCTTGATAATGCCACGTATAGGTTCCAACAAAGACCTAGAGTTAAATATTAGTCCTTTATGCAGCATTCCACCGCGACGCTACTTTGACCCGTTGGCAATTAACATCATACCTAGCCTCAAGCGTTCCAACAGTTGCGGATGGGAGCAACGGCCTTAACAAAGATAACAGAATTGAGCTTAACCAAGAGGAATGTGCCAATGCTATCTTTAAGTCTGATGTCTTTTATAAACTTACGTGAATAGAAAATAGTTTCTGCAAATAAATAGAAGGAATGATGTGTAAATACGCAGCCATTTGTTAGAATTGCAAACCAATCTGAACATTATAACTTACTGAGGAGAAATTACGGTTACATGATACTTGTCTTTCTCCAACTCTTTAATGAGCGAAACAGCCTAAATGCGTTGTGACATCTTTGAATTCTCATGGCAATCAAAAATTCACATGTCAAAAAAAGAAAAAATTGAAAACCTACACCCCACCCGGAGCCAAGTATGACTAATCTTGGCTTTCCAATTGAGAAATCCTTCTCATCAGTGAAATGAGAGGCAATCGGTAATTGCTTCGGTCCACCTCTTTTAAACTCCAAGGTCAAATTGGATATCTCATGTTTTTTTACTTCGGCTTCGGTTCTTTTGTGGTCTAACACGGCAAATAAGACCGCACCGATTATAATTGAACTTGAGAGAAGAAAAATTTGTCTCCTTCTTCCTGTCTTCGGTTCGATGGTTGCATTTGCTTCTGATGATAAAAATCTCCGTGAAAATCTTGTTGGTGAACAAATGTCAGAATTCGTAGATAAAATTGACTTTTGAAAACGACCCGGGGCAAATAAACTATTGATACGAAAATGGTTTGAGTCAAATCTGTGGATATTTTTAAGTTTACAAATCATTTTTTTCGATAACCAGAAATTTTATGAAGTCCTATGTGCGTTTGATATTTCATGCTGAATTCGTAATTGTGTAATATGCATGAACACATCTTGTAATACGTTTATTTTAATAATATACACAATGTGAGACAAAAATAATTTTGATAATTGATAATTTTAATTGTTTGTTTGTTTGAACAGTAGATATAAATATTAGATTTATGAACGTTAAAAAAATTTTTATCATAAATTATTTTATTATTTTGCAAAATAAAATATTAAACAATAAATCATGAAATTATAAATAACTTTTTTTTATAATTTTCGAATGAAAATTTTTGAAAGATATTTTATAATTTATTATTATAATTTTTTTTTATTTTATTACTATTATTTTTTTTTTGCAATTAAAAAATATATTTTTTTTTCTGAATTTTTATAAGTAATGTTTTTCATAACAAATTTTGATTTTTAAAATTATAATTTTTATATAAAAATCAATTATTACTTTTTTTAAAAAATAAAATGATCAATTAATTCTTTAATAAATAAATATATAAATATATATTCATTTTATTATATTATATTATAAACATTATGTATTTATGATTTAAATAAAAATTTATTTATTTCAAGCGAAAATCGATTCTCAAAAAATTCTTGAAAAAAATATTTTTAAATGTTAGGTTATTTAAATCAAAAAAACTTTTACTGGTTAAAATATTATTTTAAAAAAATCATTTCTAATTTTATTGGTTATTATTTAATAAATCGATTTGTAAAATAATAAATTATTTATGATAATATATATATTTATTTACAATAAAAATTTATAGATCATTTTAAAAAAACTTTTTTTAAAAAAAATCCAATTTTAACTTATTATATAGTTATAGTTATATTTCTTCAAATAATTTCTTTTTTTTTATATCTATAAATAAACAAATTAATCAATTTTATGTTATTTTATACATTATTTATCAAATTATAAGCCAAAATAAAAATGTATGCATTTTTTATTGAAAAAATATTTTATCATTTGGTGCCATTTACGTATATTGCTTTCTGCATTTTAAGATAATTGTTATCAATATAATATTACGCACGCATATTGATTCTTTCTACTTTCAGAAAAACAATATTAATAGTAAAAAATCACGAAATTTTAATCTTATGCTGAAGCAAATATTCGTAATGAACTTTATTCTCATCGATAATGTCGTAAACATATTGTGGATAATCCACTTCCCTTTGCTCTTTCTTAACCGATTTATTGAATCCAGTGCTTTGCGATGAATTCCTATTTACGTATCAGCAACGTACAGTGTTTGTGATTTTATAAATAAACGAATAAAAATAGAACCAAATTTATCGCGAAAAACGTACCCGTGCCATATATCATATAAACCCGGAACATCAGGTATACTCGAAATATTTGCATCCCATGCTTCCACTCTTTCCGCTTTCCACTCGAGCATTCCTCTCTCAAATTCCACCCCAACCATTTCGCAATACTTCCTCAAAATTATTTCCGGCTCTTGGATTAGATCATCTGCATCCACCAAAGGAATTTCCTCCCCGGTTTCTCCCTTAATCAAATCGTAAAAAGCTCTCAACTCTTTGAGCCCAATAAGATTGGCAGAGAAGAGTTCAACTCTTTCGCAACTTGATATGCCGGCCTTATCCCAAGCTTGGTACGTGGCATTTGCGGCATTGTAATAAGATTTTACGGATTTTTCAGGGTCACGAATTAGGAACGTATGCTTAAACTTTAGGAGAATTTCCCTAGATCTGAGCAAATTTCCCTCGGACGCATGTAAAAAGATGGTCGCAAGGTCTTTCACAAATACCCTTAGCGGCCGGGTCTGATCTCCTTGATAATAATGTGGTGCAAGAATTTCATTGAGAGTGGGTGATAAATGATGTGCCAAGGTAATCGGATCGTTAGGTTTAGGCAATGGAATATTATTTAAAAAATCTACATTATTCGCCATGTATGCAACCCCAATTGGTACTAAAGGTTCGTGAATGACATGGTATTTTAGAGGAAGCTGAAGGAACGGCCGTTCAAAGACAGTAGAAAGCGATCTCGCATGGGCCCAAAGAATGATTGGTCTTTGATCATCCATTACTGTTAATGAGAAATATGCAAAAGATCTCAAAAACGGTTAGCCAGACAAGATAATTGACGTAAGGAATACGTCATGATGTCAGGTGAAATTATGTCTGAGGGTGGTCACCTTTACAGTATTTTTCTTCGATGTTATGATTTCTTGCAGTCACATGTCGAGAGATTAATGATCGCACGTTTGTTGTATCTCTGTGAGCGCCGGTACGCGATGTCGTATTACGTAATCACGGCGCCGGGAAGGAGTGAAAAAAGATTGCGTAGTTGCGCAGGGAGAAAAGGTTTAATAAAGTTAGAATCGTATTTTCACGTGTTCCCAAACACTTGTAACTTGATGTTGTGACTAGCAGAGGAACCGGAGCTGACTAGAATATTGGAATTTCCAGCAGAAGACAAGGGTTCAAGGAATAATCGGAAGGAAAGAAATCAGCAAGTATCCATAACCGACTAAATCGAAAACACCTCAAGGGTCGATAATGATGAATACGTGCAATGTAAGGCGGATACAAAAAACTGACAATTAATTTTTGTTAAAACGCTTCGTCTTAACATTTATTATAGTTTGTAACATAGTAAAGTGTCGACATAAAGATTTGAACTTTTTTTTAATATGCAGTACAAAAGATCAAAAACCAGCAGAAATCATTTAATTACAAAACGCACCAAGTTTACAGTATATAATCTTATCAAAAAAAAATTCAAAAAAAGAGATATCCTTGTGCTTTATCTAATTCATGAAAAGTCTTGTTATTTTTTTTATATAAAATAACCATCCTATTCAATGTATCTTTAATATATCGAATCGTATTATTAACAATTGATTACAAACAATTATTTTGTATAAAATTATATTCAAATGTTTTAGAATACTTAAATAGTTAATAATAATAATAATTAATTTGTAAAATTATTTCAATATATTTTTTAATAAATTCAATAAATAATTATTAATAATAATAAAATATTTTATTGTAATATAAAAATAAATTAGAAAAAAATAAAATTTTAAATGGCTGCTTTTAACTTATATTATTTTTCATAATTTTAAATAAATACATTATACTGTATATACAGTATTTTTCATAATTTTAAATAAATACATTATACTGTATATACAGTATTTTTCATTTAATCATATAAATAAATATGATATATATTGTATATACATATAAATATATTTTTTTAATTAATTATTTATTTATTTATTAAATTATATAAAAAAAAATAAATGTTTAATTTTTTTTAATTTTTTTTATAATTTTATATTATGTTTTTCACAAGTTTTTGATTAAATTGAAACTAGATAATAATAAAATAACCAAATTTGAAAAAAATAATAATAATTTTTTAAAAAAATTTTAATTCAAAATTTCAAATTATTATTTCACTAAAATATTCAAATTCTTCAACTATTTATTGTACTTTAAAAAGTAATCTATTAATTAAAATATTATGATAAAAAAAATCCAGTAAAATATTTTATGACAACATAAAACTTAATTATTATTTTTGTGCAAACAATACTTTTGACATGAATCTTGAATAAATGTTTACCAATTGTTTATTTTAAAACATTTGTAACGTTATTTCATTTGAAAAAATAATTTTCATGTTTTCTTTTAAATAAATTTTTGCTCAAATAATATAATATTCTTTATAGTTTTGATAAAAAAAAGAATTACATTCGTGCAAAGTAAATAAGATTATTTCAACAGTTAAATGATATTTTGCTTCAAATAATTTATTTTTTTGAATAGTTTGATCCATATACTGTATAGTATATACAGTATAAAGTTTTTGAAGAGCCACGCTCATCAATTGTGGTCACGTGTAATATTTATAGCAGCTAAGTCACTGATAATTTATGAATTAACAATACAATTTATTCGATTTAAAAAAGTTGTATCAAAACAATATGTATATTAATTTAGAAGTATCACTCTCCGGTTCCCTTATTTTGCCTTATCTTCCTCTTCAATCTTCTTCAATCTTTCATTAACAAAATTTTCGGAAAATTCCCATAACTTACGAGCCAATTCCTCATCTTTTGCCTGTACAGTAGGCTCTTCCAATTGTGCATACGGTACGAAATACTTTGCACGCAGGTTCTTTTCAACAATTTCAGGACTCGTCGCGCAATAAAGTTGTGTCAACGCACCGTTGTCGGGAGAAACAAAGAATAACAATTTAGCAAGTCCGACGAGTGGTTTTGTCCATATACCCCAAGCTTTATCCACACTGCGGGTTAATTCGGTTTTTACAATGCCTTGGTGATTTGTTGTAAGGTTTGTAAATGTTAAAAAAGACGTGCTCGATAAGTAAACTAGGTAAACAAAAGATTTCAAATTTGCATACCTGGGTGAACAGAATTCACGTAAACTTCTTTGCCTGCGAGCCTTTTATTAAGTTCTAACGAGAACAAAATATTCGCCAGTTTTGATTGAGCGTATCGCGACATTGGACCGTACGCTTCAGGATTATTCAAGTTTTCAAAATCTATGCCGCAATCAGGTGCGCGTGTGTGGCCTTTGCTAAAAAAATTTTAATAAAGTTCAATTAGTGACTATAGTTATAAGATAATGTTACTTATTGATTCTCAGAAGAACGTTTACCTGCTAATGTTAACAATTCGAGAAGGTGCCGACGATTCAATTGTAGGTAAAAGTAATTTCGTAAAGTACTATTATACGAAGAATAAAGTCACTACTGCGTACACATGCGCGCATTATGGAATCAAAACACTAGTATGATTACTTACAAAATGACCAATGTGATTAATTCCAAATTGGTCCATGATACCTTCAACTGTCAAAGAAAACGGCCTATTTAAAAAAAATACGATTTTCAATAAGTAATGCAATATACTTGTTTTTTTTTTAAAAAAAAAAAAAAATTAAATTAATTACGTCGTCATTATTGCAGCATTATTAATACTAACAAAAGAAGAGTAGATTAGCATCGTAGAAACGGTAAGCTGTTTTTAACTAAAATGATACCAATAGAATGATGAACTTACAGAATGTGCAAAGGTAACTTTCGATTTAAAAACGATTCCGCTGCCTTCTTAACCGACCTTAAACTTTGCAAGTCTAACGGTAGATATTCGACATTATTATTGCCCGTCTCATCTTTTATCTTATCTACGGCAGTTTCACATCTCTCTTTGTCTCGACCCGCAACGAACACGTGAGAATTCTTACGAGCTAGCTCTCTAGCAGTAATAAATCCAATGCCCGTATTGGCGCCAGTTACAATCGATACTTTTCCGGTGAGGTCTGGAATATCTTCGAATTTGAATGTCATGATTATCGTTCAGTAATAATTTTCACTTTGTAGAAGTCTGAGTCAAAATAATAATTCTGATAATAATGCTACATGACGATGGGCGTATATATATACACACAAAGCCTCTGATGTGCACATCGGTTAATATGATCTGATCTGTATTTTCATATTTAACAGCCGGTAGCATATTTCTCCGTGGCATTAATTTGAAACGGCTTTAAATGCTAAATAAGGTACTAAACCCTATAGTGTTATAAAAAAACGATGAAGTAGCACGTTATTGATCGGATATCCGGAAACCTTATTTTCCTGTCGTTTATAATGCATGCGTAATGATAGATACATGATTATTTCCGCTTTCTGTCCTGTAACCGAGGTTGGATTGGTCTTGGAATAAAACGATAATAAACCGGTCTCGATCGTGTGACTAGATCGGTCCGGTAACTTTACTTTTACGTCGTCAAAATTAAACACGATTTGTCACAATTTACACTGTTGCGTCATTTTCATTACTAATGCAAATCCAAATATGCGATTTATATGATGTTTCAGTTAAAATGCATTTCATTTGCATCGTTATACAATATCACAAGTAGTATGGCCTCTTATTATTGGCAGCAGGAGTTGATAAGTGAATTACGTAACAAGAAAACCTCGTATTATATAATTTTTGATAAGCCAAATAAACAACAAATTAATAAATTTTTTGAATCAAATGAAAAATAACAAGTATGTGTCAATGTATAAGATATTTAATTCACCTATATAAATAAATAAAATAAAACTATTGTTTAAATTTGTAAAATTTGAAACTTCAAAATCTATTTTTTATAATTAAAAAAATAATAAGTCTTTTATAATTTTTTATAAGCTTAAACTTTTATTGATTTTTATATTTAATTTTAAAAAAAATTTTTATAGGAAATTTTTATATATAAATTTATATATATAATTTGTGTTTTTTTAATTTTTTTTTTTGACTTTAAATCAATATTTTCAAATAAATTTATTAATTAAGTATTAATAAAACTTTAATATTTTATTAATTATATTATAAAATATACAGTATTTAAAATTTTATTTTAATTAAATTATTATTTATTAAATTATAATAAAAAATTTCAATGCAATTATTTTTGTTCTATACTGTATATTACTAATTATAAATTTATTATATTGATTTATTTTTTTTACAAATTTTTATAATTTGTATTTTCAATATAACAAATAATAAATTTTAATAACAAGTTATTTTTTTTTTTTTTTTTTTTTTTTATAGTGGAACGTACGCAAGGTGCGTGATCTTTATTGATACGTTTATATATCCAGAC
>CAJVPV010000657.1:0-19982 GCA_910591835.1 Acaulospora morrowiae | reverse complement strand
GTAGTGGTAATTTACAGTACATTAAAAAATTTTTTGATTATATACGAACGATGAGATTGATTTTATAGATGAATTCCTTGATTTTCAAAGCCTTGTAAGACCGGACGTAAGTGACATTTTTTTTGGAATTAAGAGAATTCACACAAGATAAGTGCTGGTTTGGGTAAATTGATTCGAGACATTCAACCGTTTTTTTGATAAATAAAATTAAATTCCTATATCATCCATCATTAACTAATTTGTAATATGAAAAGAGTCAGACATAATCTTGTTAATGTTTATGATTCCATTGTTTGACGGTGTGATTTAATATGCTGTAAATACTGCCATTGTTTCAAACAATTAGGTTCCCATAAAATCTTGTATCGAATTTGTTCAAATAAGAAAAAATATACAGTATATATACAGTATATCAAAATTCACCTGGTATTGCATTTAATTCATCGTGAGTCAATCATCCTACCATAGCATCGGCGATTTCTATCAACATTTTTTTAATCTGATGCCAAGAAGTTTGGTTCTATTTTTAAAAGGAAAGTCAACTTGATCGGGTTGCCCATTCATTCCTCATATCGATACGCCCAGGAGTTATCGATTAGGAAATAAAAAAATGAAATGGCAAGGCCCAATCAACGCAAAAAGTTCATTCCGAGAAGCATACTTTCCTTCCCACAGGAGTCATTAACCGTTTTCTGGTTTCAACAGATGGTATCACGGGCTCAGAAGAGTATTATTACATAGTTGGAGATTGCAGCGGTGACGATGTAAGAGGGTGAATGTTTCTCACATGCAAAGTGCTTGCGACCATTCTGATATCAACAAAGACAAAATTCATGTTTAACATTTGCATTACCAATAGTCTCTTCCAAGAGTTGTAGAACTATCGTTACCGAAATTTTTAGATGAAGCTGAATGTGGAAATGCGGAAATGTGTAGTATAGTTGCTCCACTTGCAACATGCCGATATCATATTGATTTCGATAACGATTAACATTCTACTTTCCTGAAGCGGTTATCGGAGTATTCCTAAGTCACAAAATTTCCGTTTGTCACATTCGCGAACATTGTCATTTGAAGACCACATGGGGGTGTTCATTATAAAAATGGAAGGAGAGGTTTTTTGATCGTGAGTATAATAAACTGTACACCGATTGTTCCAAATATAAATGCACAATAATATACATCTTATAAATACGGTACTTATGTCCTAGCAGACGACTGCTCTGCACAAACTAGTTGCTATAAATTGATTAGACATGGTCGCTTGGAGATAAAAAGCTCCTTTTGAAAAAGACCAGACCTGCATTTCCGACTTTCAAAGAACCTTACGGGGTTTCCGATTTTCTCTTTAGTGAGGACGTTAGAATAGCATAAAACGTATCATATTGTTCCAAGAGATTAGAAGTAAAGCACGGCGTCGTGTTCAATTTATTTCATTTCTCGTTTTTCAGCAATAAATCCAAGATATTTTTTCTGATCGTGTTTCGTCCTGCTTAAAAACGGAGGCCTTTGAGCTGGTGTTATGGGGAGCAAGAATACTATCTGACTTGAAAAAATGCGTGCTTTGTGGTCATATGGGATCATATGTACACGACGATAATTGGATGTTCAAATTTAACAAATTGTTCGTTGACCTCAACGAACCGTTAAAAACACAATAATGTCGGCTTCGTTTAATTTAGCCAAAGCAACATATGATATTTTTTATCTACATATAATAAACATGTTTAATATAATGCACAATCCAAAGTATTCAATCCGAAATTAGTAGTGTCTATTAAGACGTGCATGTTAAAATTCGTTGTTTAGGGACTGTTGAATGGGTCAAGTAAACAAATGCGATAATTTATGCACTTCAGCACCTCTTTCTGGATACATCTATGATACTTTGTGATTTCCAAATAGATGTAATCCATTGAGTGAACTTTTTTTTTTTTTGGTAAGTCAAATGTCTAATATGATCAAAAAAAAAATTTTTTTTCTTAAAAGACAAAGGGTTAAAAGTTCATAATTTGGAAATATGATAGAATAGCTGCCACGTATCAATGGTCGTACGTCAGTCCGCCACACATAACCTTTAATTCCATGCAGCATGATAGAATGGGTAAGGCTCACTCCACGTATGACGGCAACAATAAAGCCTAATTTCAATCAAGCAAGCCCAAATTTGTGGAATTTTCTGTTGCACCTTAAATTTCTGTTACTTTACTTTCCCAAAGGAGTCGAACCCGATGCCGTTATTTAGCACGCTAAACATTTTTACTTGTCAAAAAAAAAAAATATGTACATCGCGTGACCATTCTCGATGCGTGATCGGAGTTTTGAAAATTAAACGAGTATAACATATCCTCTAATGAAGCGCCATGGGGTGGAAAAATCACCGTGCACCATCGCACTTCGGACGTACCGTACAATATATCGATGATCCCTTATTTCTCGAAAAAAAATAATTCTTTTTATCATGAATTGAAAACCGTATTATTATAGATTCATCGAACGTTTGGCGACAGAAAACCATTGAACCATTGAAATTCATATATTAAAAATCGGGCGTCACATTTGATGCTGACGGTACGTACTTTTTCATTAACATCGTGTTATTATGTCTACATATATAGAGGACTCAATGCAGTTCATTCATACAGGACAATCGTTATTTCCAACTTTGACCGGGGATCATGTGGGTCAAGTCAATCATATTTGCATGCAACCACAAACTCAGCCAACTTCACCTTTAAAAACGTAATGGGTGATTTCTTTTAGTAGCGCAGCGCAAACAATGATCCTCTCGCACGGATTCAAATGAGGAAAGTTGAATGGTTGGATTGACGAAAATCTTTTGATAAAGATAAACCAACCACACTTGCACATCTCGAATTTATACGTAATACGCGCCAAACATATTGAATGAGGTAGTTGTGCATGCGTTGTCTGTCGCATTAAATTAAATTCTGCGAGGAAATCTTGGGTGACCACTTATTGCAGGGACAAAACAGAAATTACGTAAGTAAAAGAAAAACGTTTTTTTTATGGAAAAACGGATGATCCCCCTGATTAATAAGAAGATGGCGGTGTTTCGGCGGATAAATAAAATGAACAAAGTAATAATAATAATAATAATAAATACGCAATAATTAAATTTAAGAGTGCCGCGGCTTTCATTCATCTATATCTTTTTTGGCAATTAAAGTAGGGTGCATAAATTATTTTATATATTTATCCAGGGTTTGATTGACCTTCTCACCAAAAAGTTGGATTCCAAAAAACAAAAAAAAAAAAAAAATCTCAAGATATCTCACGTGAGACCTCTCATATGAGTAATGTCTGTTCCCTTTCACTCTCTCCACCGTGTAAAATGGGTTATATACAATTCTTCAAGAACCTTTTCACATTCGAACGATTGTCGAATAGGGAATTGTTCACGCGATCCAAGATTCCATTTTTTATAACACTGTTTACCATATGCCGACCTATGCCGACCCTATGTCAACCCTATGTCAACCCTATGCCAATTACTATGTAACTGAATGAATAAAACATTCGATCCTTAAAAAATGTGGTTTAATTCTATTTCCCCCAATATCGAGGCCTAAGTGAGGGAACCCGCACGCTTACGACCAATGCACCTAAGCAAATCATCTTAAGAAACATTTGCCAATCAAATTTATGCCTCAACAAAACAAACCCTTGAACACCATCTGCTCATCCATTTCATAAATTGGTTTATGCCATAAATGGAAATGGAAACTTTAACTTAAACCTAGTTTAAGTTCACATTTTAAGACTTTTTTTTTTATTAGTTTAAAAATTTAAATTTTCCGTTAATCGGTACACACATAATGTTAAATTAGAATTAAGATTGTCGTCATCTACGGTATATGCACCTTACATATGGTATACCCCGCCCGCCTGATATAAAATGCTAAGGGCCAACATGAATTCCGTGTTGCTTCTATTTATGGAAATGCGTCTGAGCACCATCGTTCTTATGTTAAACTCATAATGCCACCGTATTTGGAACAAGCTATCTTAAACATCTCTATTTAGGGAAAATAAAATATTGAATATATAGATTAATTAAGCTATTAAGATATACCATTACTTAAACTATGCCGGCATCTTGTCCATGGTATACAAGAAGGCCGACCGTTTTCATATCCGTCTTTGGGTGGGATTTTCATGACCATGCTTTCAACGCATTCGTTGAAAAGCGGCGGGTTTTCGCCTCTTTTGGACCTCGACCTCATTTTTTCGGGATGAATCTTCAATGGATTCTGAGTTATTCAATTAAGGTTGCAGGGAAATGAAAAAGTTCCATATCATTTCCCTATATTTTGTATATTATTTATATGTTTCAGCTGGTGAATTCTCGAACCAGATGGATGAACAGAGCAAACATCAGTCTGCCAATTTTTTTAGCTTATATGTTTTTTTTTTTTTTTTGATTTTTTTTAATTCGAAAGAAATGGTGGGTCACCTAATTAATGTTATGGCTAAACCAAAACTAAAAAAAAATCTTTTGATACCGATTTCACCCTTTTTATATATGGGTGCAAACTATTATCCAAAACAGTAATTTTGTTATCTCGGGTTGTACTGTACAGCAACTTTCTTAATACAGTATATTGATCCGTGCATCCCCAAGTTAAATTAATATCGAAGTGTCAATGATTACAAGTGAAAAATATGCAATGCATTCATTGAAAACGCATAATTGCTAATCTGAGAACATTTTGCTACTGGTGATTACGATCGTTCATCATGAAGGCTGAAGTTCTTTATGATAAAGAGGAATGCATGCATGGACACAACCTTTCGAGAGGTGAATCGCTAATGTTCATTTGTCATCTCGAGATTTTGGATTCAAAAAAAGCTGTCACGAGAGACCTTTTGACACCTCTCATGCAGCAACAATAAAACGCCGACCTTTCGCTTTTTCGCTTAGTATGCGTTGAACAAAAGACGCATGAAAAAAGAACAATGAGTTATTGTGTCTAGCCAAAAATCAACGCTATTACAGCATTAGTAAATCCGAGCACGCAATCTTTCATTCAAATCTGATTGGGCGGCTGACATTGCTTTTCGATTTGAATTTGATGTGAAAAAAATAATGCACAATAAATAGGAATTTTTGATCGCTGGCTAATATCAATAAGATTTGGTTATTCAATTTTTTTTTTTTTTTTTTAAGAAAAAAGATAAGATGTCCTGAATAAAATTACATTAATCGGTTCTAAAACGTTAATCCATTCTGATAACAAATAACAATTGTTTGTGTGTACGTATGAATGAATAAATAAATAAATAAATAATATCAATCGCTTATCAAAAAACTTTGTGTAAAAATTTATACAATACATGCATTTCCAGTATATTTCATATCTGTGCAACTAGAAAAATCGAAAAAAAAAAAAAAAAAGTGTTTGTATTTCCAATTCTTTATCCATCCAATATGTCCAAGCCTTGTCTTGTCTTGTCCCTACGAACGTTAAAAACGGTTGGTAATATCCCCACCCCCACAATGATATACAGTGACGCACGATTGCACGGGACACATTGCACAAAGATAAATGAGGACCGTGCAGTACGACATAAGTTGGAAATCAACCAAAAAACATGATTTATATAAGCAAGCCTCCTTGCAATCTTGTAATTGATTAAACTCGATGTGAAACAAACTGGGTGATTACAAAGAAGGTAATTAATTGTATTACACTTTGTCATCGTATTTGACTTGGTGTTACCAAATTGGTATCTACCCTAATCTCATAGTGATCAATTCTAGAATTGCCACATTTGTTGAATCTGAGTCTCGGATGGAGAATGATTCACTTAAACTAAGTAACACTCATTCATAACTCGTTCGTCTTGCTTAGGAATAAACATAAATCTCGACTTCTCACTACAATATAGACATGAATAAAATATTCGCCCTTTAATTTATTATTATCTTGGCTAGTTGGTTGACCTCTTCCTCAGAATTCAAACTCGTAATAATGAAATGAAAAAAAACATGGTAACCACATTTGCATGTACCATTTGACTACCTGACCGGTGGACATCATGCGTTCGTAAGAATTTGTAAATTCAAGATCATGCATGGCCTTAGCTAAATCTCTTCTTCGAGTAGTCAAAATTGAGGAACAGAATATTCTCATAAATAAAGAACGGTTCCGAACAAGCCCCAAGAACGATGTTCCTCGAGTTGTATCACCATGTGCTATAGTGTGATTGATGCATGACAAGTGTGAAAGCTTTAGACAATGCAATCTGTCACGGTACCTAGGAACGGGCACTTCACATCCAACCCTTTTTAGGTAACACGCAGGATAAACGTTTGAAATTTAAGGATAGCCTTCAACCTGGGAAGATGGAGGTAGTGTGGTGTGTAATGAATCGGCCCATCCATAGAAGCATTTGCTGCACTCTTGTTGCACTTGGTGGTGGTTACTGATTAAATACTGTATATAATAAAGAAAAATTAAGTTCAGAGTGTTTGTGTTAGTTTGTGTTAGATTCACAACCATATTTCCGTCTGAGATAGGATAATTAATCATCACCTCCCACAACGCCCATACTATTATCAAAGGGATGATGCGATACTTGCAGTACCTACTCAGCAGATAAAATGTCCATAAATTCTACGTGTGCTTGTTGAAAAAGTGAGACTTATTGGTTTTACGTTCACACTACATTTCCGACACACCCCGTAGAAGTCCCTTGACCAACAGCCATACACGGTAGTAGTACTCGTGAAAAAAATTGGATAAAACAAAGCCTGTCTTTGTTTCATGATGTCTGAAATGACAACGTTAAAAGTTTGTGATCATTTTTTTAACCCACAGGTCGCGTTAACAACTAAATGGAAGAATGAGTCCTTGAAATGGTGACTCTTCACGAAAAAGGTCCAATACTTTTGTCGCATCCTACACCCAGAGAGAAGAAAATTTTTCACCTACCGCACTTCTACTGGAATTTTTATTGAAACGTATCGAGAGATTGTGTTCCCCTCGAACAACAAAAGTCAAACTCCTAAGCTTCTAACTTGAACCTACTTAATAAAAGATACATTCATAAGAAGGGAAAGAGATGGTAAAACGAGTTAGTTGTCTCGTGCAATGTGATTACCAAACATTCGTTTATGTGATTGTATTTAAACAAACGAAGATATTCCTGAAACAAGGAAAAAGACAAATTTTACATTTTCGATAGCCTTTCCTTGAGCTCGAAAAGATAAGAACGTTGCACTTGACTCTAAACGAGCATCAGTCGTGATCTGCAATCTGTACTACAAGTGGTGGTGCAAAAAGAATAAAATTGTTTCGCGCAAATTTTTAGTTTCTATCATTAATAGTAATTGTTTTTTTTTTTTTCGGCCGAAAATGCTTGCTGTATATCGTTATTTGATTTGATCTGTTCTGTTTGCATGGTTATCTTATTGTTTTAATAAAACACAAAATAAAGTTTATAACACACGAAACCTTTGCTTGCCATCATAAAATAATATGCATCAATTTTTTTTTTGCAAACCTGCAGAATCAATGTTTCACTGGCTTGATCCGGAAGTTACCAAAAATAACAATGCCACTGTTTTCAATGAACCTATTTATAATTTAATAATAAGAATTTGGTAATTTCTTTTCTTTCTATATAAAAAATATATTTTTTATTACTTTTTAACAAACAATATATATATTTAAAAAAATCTACTGTATATAACATATTGTTTTTAAATAATATGAATTTTTGAAATCAATAAGATATACGATACAATTATATAGCATATCAATTTTTTTAAAAAATAGGTTAATACAATTGTTTGTTTCAATTTTAATATATAAAAAAAAAATTTTTTTTTTTAATTTGATATAAAAAATAGTTGAATTGTTTATTTTAAATCTTTATTGATAATTTATAATAATAATATTATTATTTTAATGAAAATATTTATTTAAAAAAGTTATAATAGAATTATTGATCGTATTACAAAATTATTGATTAATCAACTTTATATTATATAAAATATTTTTATTATATAATATTTTTAATATAAATTATATAATATATAATATATTGGATAAAATAAATTTGAATATATTTTATAATTTAAATTTTAAATTAAAATTATAAAATAATCTTAATAATAAACAAATCTTTACTCTAATAATAACTTTATTATTTTAAATAAGCATTAACTATATAATACTATTGACATAAATTTATTTACTAAAAATCAATTTGTATTAATAGCATGTTATAATAAGCTATAATTAATTTACTTTTATAAAAATTATTAATATAATAACAATAAATTTATATTTAAATAAATCTTATATTTAATATTTATTTGTAATAAAAAAATAAATAAATTTAAATAATTCATAAATATGATAATATTGAAAATAAATTACTTAAATAAAAATTATATATTGATATTTTTTATAATAAAAAAATAATATATAAAGTTTTTTTTAAAAAAAAATCAATTTTTTATGTTTCTATAAATAAATATTACAATTAAAATCTTTTTAATTTGTATTAATCATTATTAAATTAAATCAAACAATAATAAACTTTTTCTTATTTTTACTAATAATTCAAATAAAATAAAAATTTTTTTAAAAATTTTTATAGTCATAAATAATTATAAAATTATAAAATTATTAATTGAAAAAAAATTTATAATAATTTTTTATAATAATTTTAAGTAAAAAAAAATAGTTTATATTTTTTATTATAAATAAATTTCAATATAAAATCTTAAAAACCTTTAAAATAATAAATACAATAAAATTGAACCTTTGATTGAAATTGTTTATTCTTTAATTATATAAAAAAAAACTTAACAGTGTTTTTTTCTTTTGTTTTCTTATATTTCTTCTTTTACCTATTATATTATAAAATTATTCTTTTTACTAATTTTTTTATTAACACAAAAAAAAAAAATATTTCAAAAAATTTTATATTTCTTTATAATAAAGTTTATATATATATATTTAAACAATATTATTATTTAGAGACTTTGGTTTTTTTTTCTTTGATATAAACTTTTTACATTTTTACAAATAAATATAAGAAAAACCTATTTACAAAATTAAAAATAAAAATATTTTATTAGAAAAAAAAATCTATAAAAAAAATATTTACTTTTTCTTTAAAAATTCAAAACTTTAAAAAAAACTGATACAAGTTTTTGAAACTTTTATTTATTTTTTTCAAGACTTTCTCTTGTCTTTTTTAATATATAAATTTTTTTTTCTAAAAAATTTTATCTATTTCAGTTTGATTCTAAATTTTTATTATATTAGAATTCTTAAATAATAATTAATTCAAAATTTGAACTGATTAATTTATATATAATGCTAGTGGAAAATGGTATGGGGTATGGTCATGCAACATGACCTGGTGCGTCACGTACCCTGATTTTAGATAGCTAATATGGTAATTGATAATTTAGTATAGCCTACTTAAGCATAATATAATTTAGGAAAAAGTCTAATGTAGTTATTGCCATTATTAGTCAGATAGTCTAATTATCAACCGATAGTTTTTAATAGTATAAGAAGGGATTACATAACGTGACATGCCAATATAAATAGAAGAACAAAGAGGTAGTACACAGCACAACGAAAAATAAGATCAATACCAAAAAAAAAGAGAGAATAAAATAATATTCCTAATTAGGGACGTGCGATCAACGTTGCCAAAGAGAGTAAAAATATAAATTACTTATCTAATCCAGTACTTGTCGTGAGATAGGACGACTGGGACCACAAGAGAGAAAGTGGTAAGACTTGTCAAGGAAGCGCGGACAACGGAAAGAGAAGGAAAAGTGATTAGTAAAGAACTCGGTTGAATAAAATCACACGTCTCAAGTAGAGAAAGCCAAAAACCTACCTGACGTTATATGAGTTTCTACTGCCATTAGCGACAGACTCGCCGGGAGAGACGTCAACAATAATAAAAAATATAAACAAAACATATAACTTTCATATATTTCATCACCTACACTATAAAATTTAATAATATTATTGAATATAATAAAAAAAGCAAAATAACAAAATATAAAGTTTTTTTTTTTTCTTTTAAACTGGATTTTTTTTTCTTCAAAGTTATATTTTAATTCAATAAAAAGCTTTTTCTATTAATAATTATTTCAAAAAAACATTAAATCATAAATGATAAACTTTCTAGACAATAATTCCTACTGTAAACCTTATTATAAATTCTTTGAATATTTTTGGTTATCAATTAAATAATAAAAATCAAATAGTTTTTTCAATTATAAATAGTAAAAAAGATTTATATTAATAGATTAAAATTAATTTTAAAAAATTTTTATTTATCAAAACAAAGTATTCAAATATTTTTACTTCTTTTTTTTTATTTTGTCAATTTTTTTATCTCTTAAGACTACAAGTTTATATTAAAATAATGGTTTAAATATAAGTTAACAATAATTTTTTTTAAAATCAAAAAAAATCTTAAAAAAAAGCAATTTTATTATTTTTACAATTATATTTAGAAACTTAAGATTTAAAAAGTCTAAGATAGTTAATATTACATAATAATAGTTTAACTAATCTACTTTTTTATAATAAAATAGTTGGTAAATAATTAAATAATGTAAATAATATAGCGATTTTAATATTTTGATATTAAGAATTTAAAAATTATATATAAATTTATAGACAGATATTTTGTAATATATACAGTTTAGCTTTAATATAATATCTTAAGATATAATATATTATTATTATTATTATTTTTGTAGGTAAACATTATCACTTTATTAATTGTAAAATTGTTTGAAATTTATATATGGAGAAAACGACAACATCTCTTATATAACTAGCTAGTTAATAAGTCTAATACTAGCTTGCCTACATGAACTATCTTAGTGATAAGAAAAATAAATATTAAAACCGTTACATATCTGAGATAGTGTCAAGCAGCTATGAATACCTACTTAGGATTATTAATGAGATTGTTAAAATTAGTTATTAAATTTTTGTAGCATAGAGTAGAGTTGTAATTGCTGTTAATAAATTTGTTTGTAACTAAAGATAGAAGATCCACCATTAGTTCACTGTCAGAATTTGACTTAGATCTAAAGTTTAATGCTTCCTGGTTTGAATTTTTGGATTGGTGTTGTTATTGTTATTGTTATTATTGATCTTTTATTGATGAAGGTTCGGGTCCCATTTAATTCCAGTAGTGAGAGATGTGTTTGCTATATTACACATTGGTTTCCAAATTAGATTATAAAGTAGCATGAGGCTTTCAAAAACTGCTTTGATCCATATAATAGTATCTACTATAAAATGTATATTATTGATAAGGCTATACGAAAGCTTGACTACTTGCCAAATGTGGTCTATAGGTTTGTTACTTTGGTCTGGATATAAGATATTATTTATACTGTTAATAATTCGAGCTGTATGGTTCTCTGCTTTGATATATTTGAAAACATGTCTAATGTCTTCAATTCTGGGCTCACACCTTGAGCAGAAGTAGTTTGAATACTGCTCTGGATATAGTTAATTAAGATAGACTCGCATTGGAAATATTTCTGATAGAAGTTTAATTCTGAATGATATGAGATTACTGTAGGAGTTGTTTAATGTACCTTTGATTTGCTTGGTGGATTTGATGAGAAATTTCAGACCATATAGATTTAAGGCTTTTTGAAAGGTTTTGGTTACAAACGAGCTTTTGCAGATCATATAGGTCTTTGTGATTCTCAGAATTTTTTTGAATCAAATAGTGCTACTGCCTAGATTGGTATTGTTTATTTTGGGGTTCTCAATAAAGTATAGTAGAAAAGTATTCCACTGTAAAGTTTTATTTATAACTGATCTGGACTTGGATTTGACTAGGGTTCCGAAAAAATACCAAACTGATATTGAACTGGTATCAAAATGGTACTGATCTATAGTAAATTTAATATATGGGTTATGACCTACTCATATGTTTTTATAGTAAATTAAAGTATCGAAATGGTATCAAAATGGTATTGAAATGGTATCTAGGTTTGACTGATTAGAATCAAACAGATCTTTGAGTACTCAAACTGATAATTCTTGAAATTATGGATGCATGATTGGTTTTGATCATTTTTTTTGAACCATTAGAGACTTGTTGCAAAATGTCTTGATTGTTTTTGATTTCTATTGTTGATGAGACTGGACACCATTGAATAATATCATAGATTACCAAAAGAATGTTAGCTATAGCTGTGCCTGAAGTAGAAAAAGTAACTTTGGTTTTATTGATAATAATATTATCTTTGAAGGCTTGAATAGAGAAAAAAAAAGAGTGGTTGATCTTAGAAAGTTGGAAAGGGAGGGGAGAATTTGATAAAAGACAGATGTCTTTTACAATTTTTTTTTATGCTTGAGGAGTATTGAGAGTATCCTTAATTAAATTATTAAGACGAAATTTTGGTTGAGAAGGATTTTGGATAGATACCCATAAGGATGATGCAGATATGGTTGTGAAAATGATGAAACAGAAATTGTTACAACTCGTACCCAAAAAACACTCTTGGCATCTGATAAGATTGTTGGATTGGTCTATTAGATAGTGTTTTTCTTTCAAAAATAAGTTTTCTTTAAATTCTGTGACTCTCTTGTGGGTTTTAACGATGACATGACTTGGATTGACCAGCTAGAACATTGGTCTTGGATTGGGAATAGGTTCGTGCATACTCTTCAGGAAGAAAGTGTTGATGAAGTTTTTGAACCAGTGAGGTTCTGGACTATACATGTGGTGTAAATTATTTTGCTATTGACTCAATTCCCAAAATCCTCAAAAATAATTGCGTCATGACTCAATTATTTATATGTTTTAATAGTGACTCAAATAATTGCGTCAAATAATTGCGTCAATTGCGTCAAAGATCTACAAATTTCAGCAACATGTATATTCTGGACCACATCTTGTAATCCCTGTGTGTGAAATAATTTGGGACTATGTAAGTTTGATAGGACTATTAAATCTAAGCAGTTGGTTGGTAAATTGAATATTGAGTGTGTTTGCTGTGCAGACTACAGTAATTTTGAGATTGCTTTTAAGTGATCTGAATAAGAAACCAATAGAATTTATAGCATTGTTGTTATGAAATATACAGGTTGGAGGACACAGTTGGATCTTGAAGTTTTTTGTTGCATGGGCTGTACTAAGAAGCCAATTTTCTTGGTTAAATTTGTCTGGGTCACAGAGTGGACAGAACCATATTGATTCTCTATTTTATATCGATCTAATATCTTAATAAAGATATTTTCTGATTGATGGAGTGACGAGTTTGAATATTAGGTTAGTTACAAGGGATGATCTTTGTCTTTCTTCAAACAAAGAGACTTTTAGGCCTCCCTCGCTAATTAGAATAAGGTTGGAGCATCTTGATGATATCTTGTATGAGGACTTGATAAGTTTGTTAATTTTCCTTTGTAGACTGCTGAAGAGGGATTTGTAAAGATGGGAAATGAGTAAAAAATACTCAAATTTTCCAAGTACGACCCATTCAATAATTTTTTGTTTGATTTCCCCTTTTCAATTTCGATATGTAAGTTCTTTTAAAATTTTATTGGTTGTTTCTTCAAAGGTTTTCCTGTTGAATTTTAGTATGTGGTGTGAAGATATCTGGATGTCTAGGTATTTCACACTCTCGAAAGGTTTTAAAACTTGAATTGTATAGTTATCAAAGATAATACTACAGGATATACTGTTTTTGGTTGAAATATTGTTGATTATTTTTGTTTTGTCCTTGTTGTATGTTAGCCCCCATTGATTTGAAAGAATTGGTTTGCTGTTTCTAGAAGGCTCTCCATCTTGTCTTTGGTATTTGCAATTAATGCTAGGTTATCCATGTATGCTAAGGCATTGGAGCAATGTATTTGGTTATTCTGGAGTGATTAGAGAGTTTGGTGATCAATGGATCATAGAAAATGACCCAAGTAATTGGAGATAGAGTTTCCCCCTGCTCTATTTTATTATTGACCAAAAAAGATTCTGTTGGTCCAGATGAAGTATTGAGTAATGTTACTCTGTTAGAAAATAGGTTAACAATAAGTTGAATTAACTTCTCTGGATAGTTGATTCTTTGAAATGATTTTTGGATGGCTGGGATTGAAGCAGAGTCAAAGGCTTTGGTGATGTCTAAGGAGGCAAACCAGAATTCTTTGTTATCGATGTTTGCAGCTTGAATTGCTAAGTTGACAATAGTTAGAGATTCCATGGTGCTTTGGCCAGAAAGACCAGCAAAATTGAAGTCTGATAGTATTTGATTATTTTTGAGAGTTTTGATGAACCTTTTGTTAATTATGCTAGTAAAAAGTTTTCTTGTGGATTCCACAAGAGATATGGGTCTTGTGTCATTTAGGTTGTGATTCCAGGTTATTTTCTTGGAGATTAGTGTGATAATGATTTGTTTTCAGGAATTAGAAATAAATGTGGAGTTAGTAATGAAGTTGAATATGTTGCAGAGAGGTTCGTAGACACTTTTGCCCAGGAGTTTGATGATTTCATAACTAATTTCTGATTTTTCAGGAGTTTTGTTTTTTGAAAGTGATTTGATAGTGGCCTTGAGAGTTTCTGGATCAATTATTGAGAATATTTCTTTATATAGGTTTTGATCTATTGGGAAAGAGTTGTATACTTCTTACCATTTAGGGAATCCGTGGAAATTAAAGGGTCGCTGACATAGAATATTTTGAAAGTATGAATTAATAATGTTTTTTATGACTTCAGGGTCATCCTCGATCTGGTTTTTGTTGTTATATATTTGCATGAGATCAATTTTGGATTTGATTTTGCCAAGGGCCCTGGCAATATAGTTTTTTAACTTGATATAAAAGTTTTCTATAATAGTTTCGAAGTTGAAACGGTACTCTTCTAGAAATTTGTGTTAAGCCTGAAGTAACCCTTCCTTGATTAGCAATCTTTTAAGCTTCTTGAGACCTTTTACTGATATGTCTGTACACTAGTTTGTATTGGTGTATAGATCTATAAGATTGCTATCTAGCGAGGTAGATGATTTGTTTTTCTTAATAAGAATTATGGCATGATTGATTTTTCTGGTCTGTGTTCTAAGATTTTTTTCAGCTTTGGTGTACTGACTTTTTTTAAAAATGTTCACTTTGGTTTTCTTAATGAATTTGGTTATAAAGTCTTTTATTATATTGTTAAGTTCCTTCCAGGATGTAGAAGGGGATGTGCTAAGCCAGAGTTTAATATCTTTAGTAAAGTTAGCAGTATTTTCTTTGGTTGTCTTGTCAATGTTGAATTTGTAGATAGTTTTGGGTTTCTTGAATTCAAACCAGTCTAGTTTGATGGTAACTAATCAATAGTCTGTTGGAATAGTATCGCATTCACTAATCTGGTACCAGATAACTTTGGACACTAGGTTTTTGGATACTCACACTTGATCAATGCGGGATGCACTTGTAGAAGTAAAATGTGTAAATACTCTTTCATCAAACTGTTGGCCAATGTCGATATAATTGTTAAGGTAATTGTAAACTGATTATTTGTGCAAAGATGTTACAGCTTCAATTGATGGGGCTTTTTGGGATAAGAATTGAAGTCGCCTGAAATGATATGATGGAATTTGGATATTGCAGGGATTCTAATGGTTTGATATAGAGGACTAACAGCTGATCTTCTTTTATTAATATTGTGTGGAAGATAGACAGCAATTAGAAGGATATTAACCTTGCCTTTGAATTTTAGAATGATAGAAGAACAAAATTCTAAGATAGATAAGATTTCAAATATATGGGAAGAGAGATCTTTTCCTATAATAAAGGCTGTCACATTTTTTGATGTGTCTGAGTTGCCATATATGATAGATCTGCTATTAATGTTTTTTGGATAAAAATCACTTTTCTTTAATTTCGTCTCTGTACAAAATAGAATTGATCTGTTTTCAACAGAATTGGAGAAAACTTGAAGTTTGGTAATGTTGTAGAGTTCTCTTGTGTTAAGTATAATAAAAGAGATTAGGTTTTGATAGTTGCAAGAGGTAGATGCATTTAGGTTGTCATGGGTGAATGATTGGTTTGAGTGATGATCTGAGTGGTATGAGAGAAGAATTGGTTCATTGTGAATATTAATGGAATTTGTTGAGAGGAGATGATTGATGAAAGGAAATTTAAGGGATGTATTTGTAATATGGTTATTGGTTTTTGTACTCATAAGAAAGAATTAGATTAGAAAAGGGGTGAGATCAAACTCTGGTTCAGGAAGTGATTTTGAGATAATGAAATGCTCAGGAAGTCTATTGAATTTAAATATTTTGTGGAAATCAGCAATGTTAGCTAAGAAAAAATCATTGTCTGATAATGGAATACTGATGTGTGACATTCCATTTTCTTGCAAGATTTAATTGATTTCATTGAAGTTTTCTGGTAGTAAAGTAAGTGGAATGTCGAACCATGACTTGGAAATCCTTTATAATTCGAACTTGTTATGGAGAAATTTGATAGTTTTCCTTAGGTTTTCATTCTTTGGAAGAAATTTGCCAATTCCTAAGGATGGATCAAAATCTGATATATTTTTTGGCAGCCAAGGCTTATCAGTTTGTGGAACATCTGAAAAGACCCACTGTGTTCCCAATGGCAATTGAAAAAAGAAATCTTTTTTGAGAGTATTGATAAGAATTTGAGTGTCTTGGCGGTTAATGGCAGAAATTTGAAATGTTACTAATGTTAAATAATTAGGTATTGATAATGGACTGTAAGGAAAAGACTTTTTGAATATGATAAAGCATGGAGGAAGTTTTTTGAAAAAGTATTTGTTTCTGAGTTCTTTGACTATTACACTTATATCTTGAATTGATAGATCTAATGGAAACTGGTCTTAAAATTCAGGTGCCAGGTCCATAGAAGAGTCTGGAAATGGAATTTTTGGTGGAAGAAGATTGAAATATGATTCTGAAAGTCTTGGAGAAATAATAAATTGCTTTCTGAGTTCTCTTATCAGACTGTCCAAGTTTCTTAATTCACTTTTCTTAGTTATTGGAAATAGAAAAAGGAAGTTGTATGGAAGATTGAAAAGATGTTCTAATAATAAAGGTAGAATTTTGAAATAGAAATCTGGGAGAAGATCGAACTTGTAATAGAGTCGTAGTGATCTTGCAATATCTCCTGTTGTGCTTCTATCTGCAATGGAAATTTTGTGAAGAATTTTTGCTTTAATTTTTGGAGGAATAGAGTTTGGATTTGATGGAAGTAAAGGAAGATTGTTTTGAAACATTTCTCTACAGAGGAGTAGAAGTTCGAGACGATCTAGGTCTTCTGTATTTTCTGGATGGTAAAAATAATTGCACCCATAGTCTAGGATTTGTGTAAGTTGAAAAGGTATAAGATCGAATATATTGATGTACTGCAAATATGCAACAAGAAGACAGGCATTTAGAAGTAGCCTGATTTTTTGTTTTGTTATGCAGTTCAGATAGGTGATCTTGTTTTTGGTCTTGTAATTCTTTTGGAAACGTTTTTCTAGTTTCTCGTATTCCTTTTGGTAATTGTCCTGGAGATCTTTGGTTTTGGAAAAAGATCTGAAAAATTGTCAGTCTCTTGTCTCTATTTTTATAAAGATAGCAAGACGAGGCTTTTGTCTAGTATTGTCTTTAAATGTTTTGTGAATGTCAAGAATGAGGTTGATTATTTCTTGTGATTTGCTTCTTACTGATGATAGTTTGGAGGCCCACTGGACTATTCGGTGATAATCACATATGCCTTCTAATAGTAAAGAGTCTTGTGGGTTTGTCTTATTGTTGCTATCATTGTCGCAGTCAAGAAGATTATATCTCTCAATATTTGATGACTTTATTGTCAGGTTGTCCTCATACTTGTTGAGTTTTGCACTGGCTTGTTCTTCTCTAGTTTTAAAAATAGTCCTTTTGTCAAGTCTAGAATCTTGTTTATTAGAGTTGCGGATATCTAGAGAGTTAGTAGAGCTGTGAGCATATGGGTTTTGTAAAGTGGGGGAAGAGAATCTTATGAAAGAAAGAAAAGACTTGTCTAGGTTTTGTGATTTAAGAATATTTGAGGAGTTGATTGGAATGGATAGAAGATTATTCTTAGTTTCTGGAAAGAAAAGTGTGCTGGAGGAGACTCCTATGTCTAGATCATTAGAAATAGAAAAATCCAAGTTGATTGACATTGATGAGTCATTATTGTTAATTAAATTGGGATGTGCTGGATTCTGATTGGAGGAAAGTAGTGGAGTGTCTAATTGGGTATGGTGATCAGTTGGTTCTGTTACTTGTGTTTGGTTAGGTGAAGGGTTGGAAGTTGTGATCGGATTATTGGACGAAGAGATAAATAGAGTTTCTGAATATTCAGCTGAACTGATTTGATAATTAGCGCTTAGGAAAAATACTCTTTTCTTTCCACTTGTCTTTCTATCAACTTTGATTATATTCCAGGGAACATGCTTGAAATAATTCCAGCCTTTGCTAAAAACCTGGTTGAGAATTCCTTCTCTAAGGGCTTTGTTATTTGAGAAGATAGTTTGAAGAGAGTTTTGGTAATTTAGAAATTCGTCTAGCTGACCACACAGTTTGTCTTTGAGAAAGAAAGATTGGATAAGTAGACTGTTTTAATCTTTGATTGAAAATTCCAATTGTATAATAAAGAGATTTGGTAAGCTTGTATGGGTGATGTTTTGAGTTGAAATGAGTCATCTTGAAGAATAATTGGAAAGAAATAGGATAGTGATAGACGTGGAAGGTTTTGTGACAATGATTTCTTTGTTTTGGTTCAAATAAATGACTGCAAATTGATGTTTCTTCCTTTCAATGAGAACGATATCCAGCAGAAGAGGTTCAGCAGTTTGATGTTGTGGCAAGGAAGGTGTAATAGGATAAAAAGTTCTGGTGGGAACTACTTGAGTATTGTGACTAGACATGTTAGATGATGATTGGTGAATATAGAACTATTGAAAATTGTATATGTGATGTGAATTTTGTGTAATGTGACTTGTTGTTTGCTAATATAAGTGATTATTAGCACATGGTGTTAGATAGTATGTGATAGTGGTTGGTGTGTAATGTAATTGTTGATGCATTTTTGTTTACTTATAATTGGTAGCTTGTTTTTAAATTGGGAAGTTTTATAGTATGTGAATGTGTTGTTGCCTATTGATGTATAATTTCTTGTTGACATGTTATTGTTTGTTGACACGTTGTCACTTGTTGACATGTTGTTACTTGCTAACGTGTTATAGTTGTTTTGATGTTTGTTTGGATTGATAATTTTGCATAACTTGAATTTGGAGGGGTAAACTGATTTTGGTTTTTAAAATTTTGGTATATAGGATAAGAATTTTTCAACTCTGTATAGTTGATGGAAAGTCTTGACGTCCTTTTAGCTCAAGGAAAGTGGCAAGATTGTTTGATTTATCAAATGAAATCTGGCCTTTTTTTGAGTTACTATAGTATTTAGGGAGGTGTTTAACCTGGCACATGATTGGCTATAGTGGTGGTAGTAGATGTTGGCTTCCTGAGACCTTACTGTAAATTAGAAGGTGTGTTTTCTTATTTTCCCACTTAAGAGATAAGTTTGTTTGAAAGTTTTTTATTGAAAAGTATGAATATTGGGATGTAGAGTAGAAGAAGTTGGTTATATGTTCTTAGTAGTTACCTGATGTTATTTTCTTGTGTATTTCTTTGAATAATTATGTGAATAAAGTTTTTGATTTTTTGATTTTTTTTTAAAGTTTCCTAAAAAGAAAATTAGACGTGAAGTGGGAAAGAAGATATAATATATATATTTTTTTTTTTGCAAGGCACTTCTCAAATTGTGATCTTTATTAATTGTTGATTTGATTTTTACAGAGATAACTAAATATAAAATTTACAACAATAGGGATACATTGAGATATGTTGCTATAAACATTGACCTGCTAATGAGTAAATATATTCTATAAAAACCGTAATTGGAGAAATTTTAGAAGTAACTATTTACTAAATTAGG
>CAJVPV010000656.1:0-19993 GCA_910591835.1 Acaulospora morrowiae | reverse complement strand
TGAAATGGAGATTCACAAGGAACGTGGGTCAAAGTAGAGCAACTTTTTTCATTCCCCTTAATCACATCTAGAGGCCAGTGGCCGTTGACGGGTGTGCTGTAAAAGTAATGAGTTTATGCATAAATGTCTGTAAACAGTTATGTCTTCTTCTACAAGATTTAATAAACACAAGTAATTACAGCCTGATTAGGTATAAAAAAAAAAAAAAAAATATTAATTAATTAAAAAACTTTTTTTTGATTATATTTATTTTGCTTAAAATTTTTATATATAATAATTTTGGTTAAAGAAAAATGAGTTATACTCTTTATCATAAGTAAGTTCCAGTTCAGGAATCAAAAACTGAACTGATACCGAAATAATATTGAAATAGTACTGATCTATAATAAATTTAATATATGAATTGTGATCTACTTATATGAATTTATAGTAAATTTAAGTATCAAACTAGTATCAAACAGATATCAAAGTAGTACCATTAAGAGCCCTATATATAAGCTAACTTTAAGAGTTTGATTAAAAAAATTCAAGCTATAAAAGAATAGAACTTTGATTAGATTTTTCAAGACTTGAAATATTTTATTAATAAAAATTATATAGAAAAAAATCTTTAATTTGATATTTTTTTGTTTATATATATAGATACAAAAATTTTTTAACAAAAAATCAGAATTAGTTTATCTCAATTAAATAATTGTTATTATTTTTTAATCAATCACATTTTATCAAAATTATATTATTTAATATTATAAAAATAATATCAACAATAACAATAATAATAACTTATTATATATTAATATTAAATAAATAACTTTAAAGAAATTGATAATATGAATTGTGATATAAGTTAACATAGTTGGATTATAGATAGATTAGATAGCAGTTAAACTTACAGTTAGTAATAATATTAGCATATATAAGACTGTTCATATATATGGTTTGAATTAAGTTCAATAAAAACTATTAGGTATTGATCACCTTCTTTACTATAAAAAAAAAAAAAGAAGAAAAAGAAATTGATAATATAAATATAAATAATTATTTTCAAAGACAGATCAGAAATTTTCTGGTATTACAATTGTAATTATTATATATGTATTGTTTAAAAGTAGGATCTAAAAAAATCATCTTCAAAAATAATTATCAATATTAATGACTTACTAAATATATAGAAGTTATATTCTGCCTAACAATTTTATCTTTAGATTTGATGACTTAAGCCAATTGAATCCTTTAAAATGTCTACTAAAAGATTTTGAAGTTGCATCCCACTTGACTTTTGAGCTTTTAAATTTGATAGTTTATATTAATTAGGGCTTCAAAAAGTATTAAACTGGTATTAAAATAGTATTAAATAATATTGATTTATAATAAATTTAATATACAGAGAAATCTTTCAAAATATACCTCTCTAAATACACACCCTCCCTTGATGCACTTTTTTTTTTGGTCCCAAGTTAGGCAATAATACTAGTTGCACACCTCTTACCTCTGCACATGCAATAAATTTTTAAAATTTATTATATTAAAATTTTTCTGTAAATGCATATATATGATAATCATATGATATAATATATTATAATAATTGTAGAAAATTGATTAACATAATTAATATTTAAAATTTTTTTATCCAATGTGCAAAAATATGAGTTTTGCCTTTATGCTCAAAATAACAAACAAACTAGAGTTAAATATACAAAATGGATTCAACAAAAATAGGGATTAAAGGTTAATAAATCAATTATAGTATTACACGTATTCTTCAAACTAAAGATAAAAGACTTGTTATTAAAAATATTGATTTAAAAGTAAAAAAACAAATTTCAATTACTGTTTCTGAATTAGAGCTTGCTCTTAAAGAATTTATTTTGATTTATCAAAGTAAAGTAATTTTAACTAATGTTATTATAATTGAGAAAGCTAAATTATTAGCTAATGGATTAGGTATTCCTGAAAAAACATTAAAGTTTTCTAATGGGTGGCTTCAAAAGTTTAAAATCCATAATGGAATTTGTAAACAAAAACTTTATGGGAAAGCAGGATTCGTAAATCAAGATATCATTACACAATCTTTACCATTGTTACAAGAAAAATGTAAAGAATTTTCTTTTGATCAAATTTATAATATGGATGAAACTGGTCTTTTTTATAGGTAAATAAAAAAATTTTTTTATTAATATATCTTTTTTTATTAAAGTTTTTATTAATTGTTATAATTATAGACTAGAACCAGATCAAACATTGGCAACACAACGTCTTGCAGGATGAAAAAAAAATAAGAAACATTTATCACTTGCATTGTGCACAAATACGAATGAATCATATAAGTTAGATCTATTTATAATTGGAAAATATGTCAACCCATGTTGTTTCAAAAATGTGAAGATTCAAAATTTACCCATAACCTATTGAAATAATGTCAAAGCATGAATGCTTACGGTTCATTTTCAAGAATGGTTTCAAGATTTCAAGCTTCAAGTAACAAAGAAACATGGCAAACAACCTATACTCTTATTATTAGATAATTGTCTGAGTCACAAAATCGAAAACTTGAATCTTGATCATATCAAAATTTATTTTTTTCCTCCAGAAACTACTTTGAGGATCCAACCAATGAACACCAGAGTAATTATGGCTTTCAAAAAACATTACCATTATCTTTATCTTTGATAGGTCATTTATTATCACTTGTTTATTTTTCTTACGCATTTACATGTTAATTTATTTTTTTTTCTTGATACATTCATTTCCCGGTCTATCTATTCTATCGGTTCTACCCATTTATCTTTTCCATTTACTCCATCTACTATCATATATTCTCCCTTACCCTTTGTCTCTTTACACCATCAATTTCGTATTTCTTTAACTCTCCCTATTTATTTTTTATTTCTTCTGGTTCATTCCTTCTTACTCACTTTTATTTCACCCATTCGTTCTTCTTAACCCTTATCAATTCATTTTTTTTTTACCTTTTCCACCCCAATAGCTCAAAAAAAATTTTTTTTATCTCTTTCATCATTATTTCTTGCTTAATTTTTCCACTTCTTTGCTTCCATCTATAATATAAATATTTTATTAATAATTCACTTGTCTGTTCTTCCCTACTTCCCATTCGTTCTTTCTTACCTATAATTATTTGTTTTCTTTACCCCCTCCATCCATTCGCTCCCATCTGTAATATAAATATTTTATTAATAATTTGTTTGTCGTTTTTCCTTACCTCCCATTCTTTCTTCCTTACCTATAATTATTCGTTCTTTTTTATCTCCATCCATTCTTCCTTCGTTCTTTCATATTTCACCTATAATGCTCTTACTTATATTCCTTATTTGTTTATCAATTCATTCTTTTTTACCTCCCTGGTCTATTTCTATAATATAAAAAAAATTTTTATATCCCTAGTCTATTTCTATAAAATAAATAATTTTTTAACATTTTTTTTTTATATCTCCGGTCTATTTCTTTCTTACCTCGCCCCTTATGTATAATAAATTAATCGTCCTTTTTTACATCCTCCATCTGTATTTTACCTGTAATATTCTTACCTACACTCTTATTCGCTCATCAATTTGTTTCTTTACCTGTCTTTCTTATCTCCTCGGTTCATTATTTTTTATCTTTCCCACCCACTCTTTTTTATCTCCCTAATCTATTTCTTTCTTATCTCCTCTGTCCGCCTTTCATTTCCTCGGCCATCTTTATATATAAAAAAAAAATTTGTTAATGTTTAAAAATTCGCCTTTCTGTTCTTTACTACCTCCCCTCTACATTCTTTCTTATATCCCCTATTTGTTCTTACTTTCATAATTCATTTTCTTTGCCTCTCCGGTCATTCGTTTCCTATATATAATAAATAATTATTAATACCTATTCATTCCTCCCCTACATCCCATTCATTCTTTCTTACCTCCATTATTCATTTGTTTTTTCTTATTTTTATTTGTCTGTTCTTTTTTTCATTCATTTATTCTTTATTACCATCACTTGTTTATTCTTTACCCCTTACCTTTACTATTGCTCTTCTTTACCTCTATCATCTACCTCCATTTGCTTGCCTCTTCCTATCTCATTTATTTGGTCTCCTTATAATTTGTCATTTTATTCTTTTTCCTATTCATTATATTCTTTTTTTTTCCCGGCTTATTTATTATAGATGAATTTTAAAGCAAGTTGAAGAAGGAAAATTTATTCAAGACTTAAAAATGGATGTCCTTTAAGTGATCCAATTTATTATTAAGAGTTGGAATGAAATCACTTCAAAAACAATTTATAACTGTTGGCGTCATACAAAGATCCTTCCTAATATTGACACTGAGATTGATGATCCAATGGAAATCGACAATTCAGAACTTACCAAGTTAGTTGATGCCCTTAATTTTCCCAACACAATGAAAGTTGATGAATTTTTAAGTATTTCTGGTGAAAACGTCATTTATGAGATTCCTGAAGATAATAAAATAATTTTAGAGCTTATAGATATATTTAAAAAAACACAAATTGAAAATTTAGACGAAATAGATGATAGTATTGAAACAATGGTTATTAGTGCTAGCACTGTATTAAAAAATTTAAAAAGTGTATGTATGTTTTTACTTTAACAAGAGGATGCAAAAAATCAATTGCACTTAGTAGATAGCATTGAAAAATTTATTAAGAAAAAAAAATTTAATTCAATGCAACAAGCTAGTATCGATAAATATTTGAATTAATATAGTTTAATAATAAATACATATAATAATTAATTAATAAATATGATAATAGTATAATAAATAATAATAAATATTATAAAAATTTATTATACCTCTCTAAGTACACACCCTCTCTAAATGCATGGTATGGTTAATTCCCCAGGAGGTGCACTTTGGGAGATTTCTCTGTATATAGTATATTGCAAAACTTTTTAGAATTATTTATTTATTTATTATTCAAAATTACTATATAAAAATTAATAAAAAATATATCAAAATAAAGCTTAAAATTTAGATATTTTATTGATATACAGTCAATCCTCCATAAAAGAATATAATTGGGATAGTCAAATTGTGTTCTATTATAGAGGTGTTCTCTTATGAAGTTATTTAAGATTATATAATAAAATATTTTATATTTATTGCCCAATTAGATATTGAACAATTATATAATAATAATAAAATATTACTAATGTAATGGACTAACAGTAAATGTGTTGCTAATTAAAAATAGAATTTATATAATTATTATTTTAGCTTATCAATAAAAAACTTAAAAGAAATATATTTGATTTGACTGAATTCTCTATTCTTTATTTAATTTTTTTTTTTTAGATTTTATATATATTTTTAATAATATTTAGATAAAAACTTTAGAACATTAAAGAAAAAGATTGAAATTCTAGATTATTAAAAATAAATGATTCTAAATTATATATTATTTTTGCTAATTGTTTATTATTCATTAATTATTGTTATTACAAATTAATACTTCACAATACTTAATTAAAATTGGTTATGTGATATAATTATATTTTAATCATTTGATTTTTACTCCTTATATTAGCCAATTAACATGCAATATTCTTATATGAAGGTATATATAATATAAGTATTCTTCAGAATTATATTTTTGTTCTTTTATAGATTGTTTTTTTATAAAGATAAATTTACTAATAATTGTATCAGTTTCATGAAATAATATTTTTTTGATATTTAAAAACTCTTTTTTTATATCAAGATCTTTTTCTAATATAAACAAATATAATTTAAAATAATATTTACTTCTTTTAAAATTATATACTTATCAAAAAACAATATTTTATTTTTTAGAATTTTTATTTTTTACTAATAATAACTAGTAAAAGATTATTTATATTCTTTGACTAGTTATTAGTTCTTATTAATTTTTTATATTCAAAACTTTTTTTAATTTTCATATAAAATTTTTTTATATAAAAAACTGAAATTAATTTTTTTTTTTTTTTTTTTTATAGATGAATGTGCAACGATACAAATCTTTATTGATACGTGAGTAATCTACAAATTACATCAAATGTCCTTTTACAATTATAAATTGCTGTTGAATCGATTATGTAGTCTACAATTGTAAACCAACACTTCCTAATACTTTTGACATATCAGCTTACCATCCATCTTTTTGGATCCAACATGTGAATTGTACACTCATGGTGCGATATTTTATATATCGGGTGGGGTTTTTATAGGGGGGGAATACCTACCACTAGTTTAAACCATCTAACCTATAACCTAGTTTCTAAGAGCTATGTCTATCCCTCAGTGGTTGGTCTTTGGATTTCCGGACACCACGATACTTTTCGTTTGAACCCTCAGAGGGGATACTTGCTCCTTGTCACCACCTGCAGCTTCGGTAGATCCGTACCATGAGACCCACTTCTTTTAAGCAAGCACCGGATTGGGATAACTTCAAACTAAGAAATCCTGAAATCGAATTTGGCCTATTGGGTACGATATATATAGGGGGCCTACATAACCTACATATGAAAGGAGAACTTCTCGACGATCATCATACACCAACTGGACAATCGTTACGCCGCGACACCTTAACGGGAAATCACAATCTCAATACCTTACCGGATCAACATGTGAATGGCTTCTTATAAGAAACAGCACATGATTGATTACGGTGCCAGATACTATATTAATCTTATTCAATCACCTTCACCTGGGGTTGAACCGGTATCTTGTGATCTGACCTGTGGAGCACTAACCACTGTGCTATAGATCCACAGGTCTCAACTTGCAATTATTAAATTATTACAAATACAAAATATAAATAAATATTTATTTATTTATTGTATTTTATTTGTTTATTTTTAATATAAAACTTAGAAATAAAATTTATTAAAATAAAATAATAATTATTAATATTAAAAAAAAATTTTTTTTAAAAACTTTAACCTGATTGCATTTGTTTTATTAAAATTTTCTTTTTATAATAATTTTTGTCAAAAAAAAATAAGTTATTCTCTTTATTATAAGTGAACTCCTATTCAAGAACTCAAGAACCTTCAAAATAACTATTACAGTAGAATAAAAGTTTAGAAGTTTTATTTATTTTTCAATTGTATAGGAAAAGGTTTATAGCAGCTCTCTTTTATGCTTTTATTTTTTTGCACCTCTCCTTACTGTTATAAAAACTATTTATATTATTATTACTAAACTTACTAAACTTATAAATACTTTTCAAAAAACACATTCAATAAAGTTATTAAGTTTATTATTTGTTTTAATACAATCTTCTCAAATAATAATATTACAATAATATTTACTATTTACTCAAGAAATTTTATAATTTTTACATATTTCAAAAAATTGAAATCAATTTATTCCTTTAGATAATTAATATTTTTCAATCATCCAATTAGATTTTGTCACTCCATCAAAACAAAATTCAAACTAGTTCAAACCAGTTTTCCAGTACAATAACTATTATAACAATAAATAATATCATTTATATTCTATTATCTATATTAATAAAAGTTATATTAACAAGTAACAAAGAACTGATAATATGGGACAATAAGCTGGTACAGTAGTTTTTTTAAAGTTATAACATTTATTTTCATAGATTTTATAATTTATATAACTTGGTTTTAATTTTAATAATCTTTATTTTCTTTTTTACTTTTTACTTTTCTTTTATATCTTCTCAAATAACTCTAAATAAATAGTATTGTGGAGAAATAGTATGGAAATAATTGCATAAATATATTCCAGTATATTACATGCCCTAATTTTATTAGCAGATCATTTATAATTTATAATGGCATATAAAATTATAATGCAATTGTAAAAGCTTAAATTAATCATAACTTTAAATAGTTTATTAATTACAAATAGTTTATTGTAATTTAGTAGTAATGATATAATACAATAGTAGCTTAATAGGATACATAATCATATATGTGTTTGTATTATCATAAAAGAAAATTTGATCAACAATATAATTTTAAATTAAATATGAATTCCAGTTATTTACTATATATTACTTAGTAATTCAACTATAATATAATTTTTAAAAATAGTTAAATTCATTTTTATTATATATATAGTTATAGTCATATAAAAAGACAAAAAAGCAATAATAAAAAAATAATAAAAGAAATAAAAAATAACAAGAGAAATAATAATAGTAGTAGTGATAATTTTAGAAAAAGACTATTAATAAAGAAAAGTCATTTTTTAATTAAAAACTTCTTAATTAGAACATATGATAAATGTTGCCTAATTAAATAATCCTAATTAACTAATCTAATATTTGCTATGAGAAAAGAATATCTAGAACTATAAGAAAAAGTAATAAAAATTGGTCAAAAAAATGAACAATAAAAAAAGAAGAAAAAGATTAGTAGAACTTGGTTAAACAAATTATATGTCTCAAATAGAGAAGTTAAAGGCTTACTTGACATTATACACATCCCTACAATAAATTACTGGAATTGATAATCATGATTGGCTAATCACAGCAATCAAAAAAATTTAAAAGCACATTTCTTTTTTAATTTAATTATGTTTTACAAAAAATATTTTTTTATGTTTACTTGCCTTACTTTCTAGTTTTTTGTCACACTAAAAATACATGATCAAGAGTTAAATCTACAGCAATGTGAACAAATTATCAGTACCTATCTTTCAGGTACTAAAGGTATTATTATTGTCACTCAACTTAATATACCCTCCTTAATCATTTATAATGCAATAAAATAATATAAAAAACAAACTCTCCATATCTTGACATACATTCCAAATGATTAAAATTCTTTTCTAAACATGACAAGTGGTTACTACAATGTCATGTTCGAAAAACTATTTTGTATCTCTAAAAAATATTTCAAATGATATAAATATCCAACTAGATATAATATTTCATGCAAATACATTTCGAAGTTACTTATATGAAGTTGGATTAGAAAGCTGTATTGCACAAAAAAAACCTCTTCTTACAAAATAACAAAGTTTAGTATAACTTAATTGATATAAAGAGAAACATAATTGGGATAAGAAATAGAAACAGATTACATGGTCTAATGAGTCTAAATTTGCCTTATTTAAGTCAAACCAATGAATGCAAGTTTAATATAGGATTGGTGAAAACTATAATATAGATTATATAAAATCTACTATAAAATTTGGAGAAGATCAGCTATATTTTGGAATTGTTTTCATAAAATGGCATCGGTCCTTTGGTACTCATGAAAAAGACAATAAATTCAAAGGCCTATGTTAATGTTTTTGCAATCCACTTTATACTCTGGATTCATAACAGTCCTGGTATTATATTTCAACAAGATGGTACAAGCTGTTACACATTTCTATATACAACTTGGTGGCTTGAAACATATGGCATCCAAGTTTTAGATTGAGTTTCACAAAGTCCTGATCTTAATTCAATCAAAAACTTGTGGGACCATTTAGACTGCCAGATTTGAAAAAAAAACCTTCACTCATGTCTATGCAAGATTTAATTAATACTATACAAGACGAATGGATAAAAATAAGTATTGAAGTAGTACAGAACTTAATTTTGAGCTTGTCTCAATGTGTTAAAGCAGTTATTAAGGCTAAGAGTAAAAACATACTAAAGTTATAATTTATTTTATTTTTTTTGCTGATTATTGTCATATATCTTCCTATCTCAGGAGAAAGATATAAACAGAGAATTAATAGCAGGGAGATACTTTGTATGGATGAACCAATGTGATATGTTAAAGTTTATAAGAGTGTACTAAAATTAGTACAGTTCTGAGATGTATGAGGTCAAGCGAAAGAGGCAATGGTGATTTGTTTTATAAAGGTCAAGTGTTTTTATTAATAAAGAGGAAAGTTCAACCTTGCAATTCCAGGAGGAATTGGAGGCGTTTATATACATATTTTTAGTATATAATTTAGTACAGGATAAGTATATGCTATGGTAGAAATAATAGTTATGGAAGAGATGGTATCTTCGTCAAAATAGTCAACTATACTTGTATTGGTAGAGATAAATATTCTGGTGAAGATAATATAAGGAGTAAAGATAAAATAAAATAGGAATATTCTAGAAATGGTAAATGTGCAATATGTGCCGAAAGTGCAGTAACAGATCTGTAATACAAGATTATTCTAGAATAAACAATATTACAAGGGTAAATGCTACTAAAATTGAACAAGGGATAGTGAAGATCATTAAGCGAAAATCAAGTATAACAATATATATATAATATTACAATTATATCAAATATTGTTTACAATATTAGACTACAGTTAAATGCTATCCTATTCTACTTTTTATTACTCCAGTAATACTAGTGACACTTATGAAATGAGTTTATATTTTTTAAAGAGATCTATTTAAGGGATGGAAATCCTATTACTAGTTTTAAACCATTTAATCTACCAGTTCAATTTTTTGTAAGAAAAGTATAATACTGTTAACTATTTACCTAAGTTACTTATTATATTACATTTTTTTATTTATGTAGTTAATGTAGCAAAGAGATCTTGATATAATATACTGTATATACTTTCTAGTAAATGTTTTAGTTTTTGATTGCTAGTTGACTTTAAGTTACCAAATCTAGAGGCTTTTGTAATCAAGTGGGCATAACTCTTTAAGGAATATATAAGTCATGTTTAAATAAGCTCTCAAGCTTCTTAATTTCCTAGTAGACACTTCAATTTTGAAACCAGTTGGTTTAGATTGCCAAATCTAAGGATATAAATATCAAGTAGGATGCAAAACTCCTATATATATAAACTATCAAGGTAGCTATGTCACACAAGATATTAGTGTTAATTTAGTGTTCTTCTTCAAAGTTTCCTTATTTAATAATCAACAAGAAAAAGGAATTGATAGTTTGGAATTGATTAAAATAGAGTATAGCCCAATCTGTATATCCAAATATGTAGATAGTTCTATAGATTTTTTTTGTTAAACAATTATTATAGCACCATTCTAATGATTCTTACATTACTACATTTTAATAGGAAGGTTCCAATCTCAACACCTACTGGATCAGCATATAAAATGGCTTCTTATGAGAAACAACATTAAACTAGTTATAATGCCAGATATTATGTTAATTCTATTCAATTATCTTTATATAAAATTGAACTAGTATCTTGTAATCTGATTTATAAAACATTAATTACTGTATTATAAACCCAAGGTTATTTTTTTATTATCAGTTTTTATTTATATAAATTTTAAAATTATATATAAATTAATTTATTAAAATATATAATTTTATAAAAATAAAACTATAAATCTCTTTCTGATAATTCCTTTATCAATCCAAAAAAAACAAATATTTTTAAAAATATTCTTTATTTTTAATAATAATATTTATATATATTTTTTAATATTTTATTTTCTGAAGGCTGATATTTTTTTTACTTGTTTATCTTTTTTTCTTTAAAAACTTTGTATATTTTTAATAACAAAATAAATAAAACTTTATCCATTTAATTTATAACAAGAATATCTTATTGAAAAAAAAGAAATCTATTAAAAAAATACCTTTCATTATATTTTTCTTAAGTCTGAAACTCTAGAAAGCAAACTACTATTAAATATATTTTCTAAGCTCCATAAGAATCTTAAATCTATTGTAAATAAACACCTGAGATCTAAGATGAATAGATAAGCTAATAAAAAGTTTATTTGAGTATATAATCTTTTTTTATCAATTATATATAATTGTAGTAGTATGTTAAAATTTTTTTATTTATTTTGAAAAATTTTTGCCTATCTATAGTTTAATCTTGAATTTTTTGTTATATTGAAAGAAATTTTGATTAATAATTGGTTAAAATCTTAAACTGGTTAATCAACACATAAAAAAAATATAAACAAAATATGTATCTTTATATATTTTATATTATATTATATTACAACTAATGATATAAATAGATATAGCAAAAAAACAAGATATTGAGATATTCTTTTGATAAGAAGTGACTTGAAGTTTTTCTTCTTTTCTTTTATACTAGTTTCTTTTCTTTTCAAAATTAAAGAAAGTTCTCATTAGACTGGTAATTGATTTAGATAGATTTTATTTTATCAGTATAAACTTTTTCCTTTCTCTTTTGTCTTTTTCTTTTATCTTTTTAAAAAAATAATAATTTTTATACCTTAGAACCACAAAGGTTAAGTTAAGATAACAGTCTTAATAAAAGATTAACTATAATATTTTAGATAAACAAAAAATGTTTTCTTTAATTAAGCAATTTTTTTATTTCCTTTAATTATATCTAGAAGCTATTGATTGTTGATGGGTATGCTATATAATATTAAAAAGTTTTATCATTAATATATACAGTATATAAATGATACTATATGTATTCTGTAATATCTATACTAGAATCCATTCAATCCTAAAGTTTGAAACTAATAAACTTGTAATATATAGCTTGATTAGGTATAAATATAAATATATATATATATTTATTAAATTTATAAAAAAATTTTTTAAAGTATTTTAATTTTTAATATTTTTTGTTTTTTAATAAAATTTATTAAAAAATATTTTTTTAATTTTATATTTTATAATTAAATATTATTTTTTAATATTATATTTTCTTTTTATTATTTTTTTATATATATTAAATATCAATAAATATTAAAAATTTTAAAAACTTATATCAATGAGTAATAGTACAATAGATAGTACTCTATAATTTCCAAATATATATTTTTAGTTCAATATCACAAGAGACAAAATATATAAATTTATCTTTTATTTATAGGTTTATTGATTTTCTACAAATATCATATTCAAATATTCAGATCTTGTTCAAATTCAGCTAGGTTATATAAAGATAGAATCTTTGATTTTTCTAATAATTGTGGATTGAAATAACAGATCAAAGTAGGAAAGGTTATATGAAGAAAGGCTTCTGATTTAACTTTAATAAAAGTTCATAAAAATCTATATCTTTTGATAGCAGATTTTGTAATATAATATTAATAAAGAAGCAAATTCTAAATCAATTTATTCTAATATAATATTTTGAGATCTATTTTAATACTGGTACTTTTTGAGCTTAAACATATGGATCATATAAGGCAAAACTATTAATTATAAATAATGAAAAAATAAACAAAAATCATCAAGTCAAGTAAGTCTATTGAAAGCCAAAACAAAAATAATTAAAAATTCAAGCAAAAATGCTATAGCTACAAATAGTAAGAACAGTAATATTATACTATACTAATAATATATCCTGAGAACTATTGATAACAGGTAACTGGAGTAACTGGGATCATACATGTAGTCATATTACTATAAAAGGAAATTTGATCAACAATATGATTCTGAATTAAATACGAATTCCAATTATTTACTATATGTTACTTAGTAATTCTACCATAATATGATTTTTGAAAAATGATTGAATTTAATTCCATCACATGTATAACTGGGATCAGTCTTTATAATAATATTCTACTAATCTCAATTATAAGCAGCTACAAGGTTGCTAAATTTGAATCTAGCAGGTAGGTAGGTTTAAACTGACAGCAGAAATTTCTATCTCTTGAATTTAATTTACCTGATATATAGACATATCTAAAAGATGTAAATTTATTAGTTGAGTTAACAAAAGTGGATAGGTAAGTTGTTATTAGAAATAGTCAATAGGTAGTATTAATTCTATATATAGAAGATATAAAAATGTTTAAATTTAATTATACATGTTTCCATATGTAGAAGACACTTGATGTCTGTCTAGATATATTTGTATCAATAAAGATATGCATCGATACATGTTCACCTTTTAAAAAAAAAAAAAAAAAAAAATTCTAAAAACTACAAAATCTTTAAAGCTCTGAATTATATTATGGTTGAATAATGTTCTTTTTTGTTACATGTCTATTTTTTATCATCTTATAATAAGTTAATTAAATAAATTAATAAAAAAAGATGATAATAAAGTATTATACATTTAATTGACTAGCTATAATACATTTAAATATTTATAAACCAGTTATAATATTTTATTCAATGTCAATTTTAAAAGCATAAATTGCAGAACGCGATATAATTCATGTCCCAGAGTAAGACTTCAAGAGAAATGAATGGAATTCATTAACGCTTCATAGGTTAACGCCAGGTCATGGGGAAGAGATTTCACAAATTTATCTTCAGTCATCCCCATACTTTTTTGGAGTGATTCCGCGAATGTATCCATACCTGTTTGGGGTGATCTTGTAAGGACATTATTGACATCATCGGACACGTTTTCATTTATTGGGAAGGAACCCTGAGGGATAACCGGCAAATTGTGATCTGTAAAATAAATTGGGTATTTCTTTCTGAACTCAGCCTTAACATCATCTGCTAATTGTTTGTAAAATATTTTAACATTTGTTGGTTCATTTTTCCATGAGTTACTTGCTAACATAGAGATATTTCCAATACAATTTTTTGGAGCTTCGCGAATATAAACTTTTCTATAAATAAGAAAGGCATTTAACGTCTTATTAACTTTTCTAAGACCTTTTTTCAAATGAATTTCGACTATTTCTCTAACGGTAATTGAAGGTGGAAATGAAAGTTTATGAGGTTTAATATTTTTGGTCATGATTAGAAATTAGGAATATTAATGTTTAATTTTTAGTTAAACGAAAACTCGAGACAGATAAGAAAAGACTCGTTAATTTATAATCTTTCGGTACGCGCTTTCATTGTAGCTTTCGAATTCTTTTGTAGGCTACAATGTTTGTTTAACAAAAAACAATCTATGTATGGTGACCCATGTACTACAGATATGAACACGAAAATTTTATAAAAGTGGAAATGTAAACGAATCTCGTTCCAACGTTTGAGCAATATTTACAATAAACAAATGTATCCCCTGTAAGATAGTTCTAGTCACGTAATGATGCATATACTATATGTAGTTAAAGTTTCTGTATGTGGAGAAGTGGCACCACAACCCAATTGGACTTTACCTCTAAATACATGTATTATATAATGATTTTCTATTATTGGCAATGACAGTCATCAATATTTATTTAATATAAGCTCAAATATTTTTTAAATTAAACTTATTAATAATATTAAAATATGTATTAGTGTTGCAAAAAAAATCACATATATATTTTTATTATAACTTAAAATTTTAAATATAATTGAATTAATATTTGTTTCTTAAACTTTATTATTAACAAATTTGTTTATAATTTAAATTTATTAAAATTGGTTTATAAATTTTTTATTTTATTTTAAGTTTTATCTAAGTTTGTTTAAAGCAAATAATTTTAGTACAATATATTAAAACTTTACAATAAAACAATTATTTTTTACATTTTCTAGGAAATTTCATTATTAATAATTGTAATTTTAAAAGTTATATTAGATAAAGTAAAAAAATATACAATATTATTAAAGTATATATTATTTGCAAAGCTTTTTTATTTAAAATATTTAATTGGTTGTTTAATTCTTTTAATCTTATAATATTTTACTTTTTAAACAAGTAAATTAAAGGTTATTGCAATAAAATATATAGTAATCTTATTGTATTTAAAATTAAACTACTATTTAAAATCTTTTTTATTTAAGAATTTTTGTATTATTATATATTCAAAGCAATATTTTTTACCTTTATTATTTATTAACAAAAAAAAATTCAATTAAATAATAAATTTTATTAATACTATATTTTATTTAAATAATAACTTTAACTAATTACTATTATTGAATAAGCAATTAATTAATATATAACTTTATATATAATTATTTTTTTTTGATATTTGATTTTAAAAATTAAATTAATGCATTATCTAAAACTTTATTTCTTTTATATAATCTTATTTAAAAATTATATAACAGTATAGCAAAACACTTTATTATTTATAAATATCAAATAAAATTAAAAAATAATTCAAAAACAACTTATAACAAAATTTAAATTTAACTTATATAATAATAATTAATTAATAAGATCAATAGATCAATAGCACAGTGGGTAATGCTCCGTGGTCTCCAAATGCATGTCCCTAGTTTAATATTCACAAGGGGCAAAAATGCATAAATTCATCTTTATTGTGGGTTTCACTGAATTTCTACAAATGTCGTATCCAAACATCCAGCTCTTGATTAAATTTAGTTAAGTTGCATGAAAATGGAACCTCTGGTCTTTCTGACGATCATGGGCTAAAAACAGGTTAAAGCAGGAAAGGTTGCATAAGGAAAGACTTCTGATTTAACTCTGATAAAAGCCTCACCACATTCCATATTATTAGAAAATAAGCCAGCTTGAAAGAGATCGTTGATGTGGATATTATTTCTGAACAGACTATAGCTAGCTTATTTAAAAAAATTCTGCTGTAGGAATTGCATCCTGCTTGGCATTCGTACCCCTAGATTTGGCAGCCAAAGCCAACCAATCTTCCTCTTGAAGTGTCTACTAGGAGATAATAGGAGTCATGTCCCACTTGGCATTTATGCCCCTAAATTTGATAGTATGTGTTAATCAAGAGGTAAGCTCTTGGAGCATTTGCTATAAAATATAGGAATTTTGATACTCCCTGGTCCTAGAGGCTGGTAAGCTAAAAACATGATGTGAAAGGTATCTTATCGAATAATAATACAAGCCATATAAGAAAAATGACTTCTTAATCTTAAACCACTTGAGTGTACTACCTTCTTAAAAATTCAAGATAAAAAGTATTAAGGTATCCAGTTGTTCTATTTACCTTTGCAAGGTAGATTTGCCTTTTGACAAAAATAAATTAACAGGTTAGGTGATTTAAAAACTGGTGACAAGATTTCCATCTCCTAATTAGTCCCACCATAACATAAAAATAAGTTCATCATAAGTGTAAGTTTATAAAGTTAAGATTAAGAAGTAGAGTAGATTAGTATTAGCTATAGTTTAATATTATAGAAGATGTACGATATATAATCAATAATTCTTATATCAATAAAAATAATTGGTATCTAAGCCTGTTCTACTATAAAAATAATAATAATAATAATAATTAATTAATTTTCTAATCAATATATTTATTTTAATTTCTAAAACATCTATATAAAATAATTTTAATTATTTTATATATTTAAAATCTTATTTTTGATTATTATAATTTTTTTTTTTTAATTTTAAATTAAAAATTTTTTAATATAGATTAAATATTATTATAGACAAGTTAATATTTAACTTATTATATAATCAGTAGATCAATATTACAATGGGTAGTGCTCCCTGGTCTCCAAATGCATGTCCCAAGTTCAATATCTACAGGAAGCAAAATGTATAAAATTTATTTTTCATTTGTGGATTTATTAGTTTTCCTATAAATATTATATTCCAAATATCTGAATCCTAACAAAATTTAATTAGGCTGCATAAAGATAGAACCTCCGGTCTTTCTGATAATCACAGGCTGAAAACAGGTCGAAGCAAAAAGATTACATAAGAAAAGATTTCTGGTCTAACTCTAATAAAAAGTTTACAATTCCCCTGATATAGCAGACTCTGTAACACAAATAATACTCTAGCCTGGGGCAATCCCAATCTGGCACTTGCTTAAAAGAAGAGAACCCCAAAAAGGAAATCTGAAGCTGCAGATAATAACAAAGAGTATAATATCTTTTTCGAGAAACCAGGCGAAAAATATTTGGAATATCCAAGTATTTTAATTATCCTTATAAAATATATCAGCTTCCTATCTCATTGGATTAACAGATTCAGATAGTTTAAAACTAATAACAGGATTTCTATCCCCTGGATTAATTCCACCTAATATATAAGCCCATCTGCTTGGTATAAGTTTATATAATCAGGTTATAAAAGTAGATAGGTAAGTTATTACTAAAAATAATCAATAGGCTGTATTAATTCTATATATAGAAGACATCATAATGTAAACTCCATTATACATGTTTCCATATATAAAAGACACTTGATATTTGTCTAGATATTATGTATCAATAAAGATTGCATCAATGTATATTCACCTTTAAAAAAAAAAAACAATTTAATTATCAAAGTTCTTATAAAAAGTCTTGAATTATAATATAAATATTGATCAATTACTTTTGATTCATATGCAATAATCTTTTTAAGCCAATCTTTATCAGATTTTCTTGAATTATTTTTTTTAAAATATAATTTTTTAAGATTATAATAAATAGTTGATATAGTTATACCAGTTCTAAAATATATTTTATTTGCAAAAGTAATTTTATTCTTTTATAAATATAATATACAGTAGTTTGATATTGTATATGTTTTCAAAAAATGATATTGTAAAAGTAAATTTATAAAAAAAATAAAACAAGTTGAAAAATTTAATAGTATATACTATATATATTTGTTAAGATATGTTATTTATATATTTAAAATTTCACATAAATTGTTTTTTTTTTTTTTATATATATCTAATCAGGCCATATTGTCAAGTTTATTTGTATTTATTGCTAGATGGAATTTACCTGAGATACAAATATTAAATACATATAGTACCAATCATATCTATATTAAAGGTTAACTTTATATATATATATGGCACACCCGTCAATGGCTACTGACCTCTAGATGTAATTAAAGGAAATGAAAAAGTTGCTCTATCTTAACCCACATTCTTTATAGATCTCAATCTCATCGCCAGCCCTTTATTAAGACTGTTTACCCCAACTTAACCTCTGTGATCCTAAGGTATAAAAATTTTTATTTTTTGAGAAGATAAAGGGGAAGGGTAAAAGGGAAGAAGAAAAGTTTGTGCTGGTAAAATAAAAACTCCACCAAAACCAATCATTAGTCTAATGAGAGCCTTCTTTGACCTTGAAGAGAAAAGAAACCAGCACAAAAGGGGAGGGAAGGACTTTTAAATACTTCTTATCAAGAGGACATCTCGACACCTTGCTTTTTTGCTTTATCCAATTACATTATCAGTTATAATGTGATATAATGCAAGGCATGTGTGGGTATGTGTCTTGTTTATATTTCTTTTACTTATTGATTAACCAATCCAAGATTCCAGCCAATCATTATTCAGAGTTTTCAGTGTAACAAAAAATTCAGGATCAAACTGAGGTGGACAAAATTCCTCAGAAAAATTAAGAAAAATTGAACATGCTTGAAAGTACTATCTACAGATATGTATGAATGGTGGAAAGGTTCATACATCTGAATAATAGACTTCTAATAGCTTATTTACTTGTCCAGACCAAGGGAGTTACTTATGGTGGACCCAAGGTTTTCATATTACTTGGGAGTGTATTTATTGTATAGGCCCAACTAGCTTATCCACTTGCCTTGATAAGAGGTGTTTGCTTATGATGAATCCAAGATTCTTATGGATCTTGGGAAATGTATTCATTAGTGGTTTACTTTCTAAAGTTCCTAACCTAAGAAGAAAATAGTGAAGGATATTTTTCTATAAGTTTTTTCTTTCCAGTAAGGTGTTCTTGCTGTGGATCAAATGGGTAAAGTTTTGTTTATTTTGTTATTGAAATATACAAAGTTTCTAAAAGAAGAAAAGGTAAACAAGTGAAAGAGGCACTAGCCTTCAGGAAGTAATGTTTTTAAAGAGAGTGTATAAACTTTATTATCAAAAATAAAAATTATTTTTGAGAACATCTGTTTTTTAGGTTGGCAAGGGGATTAGCGAAAAGAGTTATATTATTTAATTATCCACATAAATTGTTTTTGTTTTAAAAAAAGTTATTTATATTTATATTATATAAATAAAATTTTAAAAAGTTTTATTATATACTATATATACAATATTATTAGTTATTCAAAATACTATACTTCAATATTATTCAAATTCAAAGTAAAGATCAATATTTTTATTATAATAGTTTATCTATTATATGATTAAAAAAAAAGAAAAATTATGATTAGACAAGTTGTTAAGTTACTTAAATTGCAATTCACAACAAGTTTTACTATTGTTATACTTGATTTTTGCTCAATGATCTTCATCACCCTTGTTCAATTTTTAGTAGCATTTACCCTTGTAATATTGCCCATTCTAGAATAATCTT